>JAXQQM020060705.1:0-47735 GCA_034641835.2 Pinus albicaulis | reverse complement strand
ACTTAATCTTGAGACAATTCCACATCCGAAACCATATCCACTTTGTTGGATTTGTAAGGAAGCAAATTTACAGGTTTCAAAGAAGTGCACATTGCGCTTTGCAATAACCGCACATTTCATTGACATAGTTGAATTAGATGTTGTTCCGCTTGATATAACAGGTATGGTGTTGGGTAGTCCTTACTTGTATGACAGGAAAGAGATCTTCCATCGCCATGAGAACAAATACCATTTATTCAAATATGGAAAGGAGTATATTGTGAGAGCTCATCATAAAAAACTAGACACTTCTTTAGTTAATGCAGGGCAAATGAAGAGGCTCGTCAATGCAAGCCAAACCTTGACATTGATGATGATTAAACAAAGAGAAGTTTTACATAATCCTTTTCAAAAAAAATGATGATGTATGTAATGAGTTGTTTTAGTTTGAAATCAGGTTGTCTTTGAAAGAAGATGACAAGCAGTTGTAGCAGTCGACATTGGTGTTGAACAGTGCTGAAAACAAAGTGTCAATGCAAGAAGTTACAAAGGTAAAAATAGGGAAAAGAAACTTGAAAAAGAAGGCACAAGATTCAGAAATTTTCATTGCTGGTTTCAAAAGGGCATGGTACAATGGCGAAGAAACTTGGTCAGGAATCAACACAAGTTCAAGGCAAATTCAACAAAAAATTGCCATAAGGATAAGATGCAAAGTGAGAGTAATACCAAGTTTCCTTTGGTTATAGATCAATGTAGAAACAAGATGTTTACTACAAATTTAGGTTGTTTTTCTGCAAGTTCAGTAAATATGCAGCATGACAATGTTAAAAAAAGCAATGTTTGGTCGACGGAATCAAGGAAAAAATTTTCGTTTCATGCAAAACTCCAATTAATGAAATTAGGGAAATTTCAGTGGATAAAGATTGGAAGAGTGGGGACACAGTCTCCTCATCTTCATGTTCGGTAGTCCAGATATATTTTTGGGTCCAAAAGCTTCCCAGTGGGGAGGTGTGATTAGGAGATCATGTGTTATGCTCAAAAATGAAAGTGCTTGAAACAGGTCTGAACCTGAGTGACTAGAAAGGTCTCATCGTTGTGATTTTGGTGCCATGAACGGTTTGAAAAACCGATGTCATATGAGGAATATATCACGTTTTGTCTATTTTCCCAAACAAAAAAGTTTTGTGACTGGATGCCCAGTCAGAATGCAGGTACATTCAGCGATTATATAATTGGAATATTCCATTTTTACTCAACCAATAGGATCGTGCTATGTGGCTCAATCTGGTTCATTGGATGTTGGTGGTATGGAGGAATTTGGACCATTGATGGGTTTTTGTTTAGCCAATGGTTGAGCAAGATGTGGCAAGCCCAAAGGTTGCCATGTGTCCTCAGGATGGTATAGTAAAATTTTTTTGAGGCTATAGGAATCGAACCCAAGTCCTCGGGCATGGGTGCGAACAACTAGACCAGTCCACATGTGGGGCGTTTCTTACCCCTATAAGGCACCACTGCTATTTCAATATTATAAATTTTTGCATTGGGGGATGGGGAGCCCAGCCCCGAAAGGCCAGCCTCCCTCTCATGTGGCCTTGCACCCATAAACATGGCCTCGGCTCTAACAGCAACAGAAAACTCAACCTCCGTGACGATTCAGTTCACATGAAGTTTTAAACCGCGACAAGCAACGGTTATCCGACGGCAATAGCTCTAACCTCCAATGGGTGGTGATGACCTATCACATGGCGGGTCTCAAGCTTTTAAATGCGACGGTTAAGGTTTGTTGAACCAAAACTCTCGATTCCGACATATAACACAAAGTTTTAAATGGTTAACGAGCGGAGGTTACAGCGCGGTTCATATGTGACCACCCCACCTCTAAACTTTAATGTTATCCTTAACTGTCTGACTATTTTGGAGCACGCCCCTAAATTTTAGGGTTTTTCATCAAGTTAAATTAAGTTAACTGCATGTATCGACATTTAGTGGAGCTTTTCTAGCTGTCATTGGGGAAAATACATGGAGAGGTCAATTTTCAACCAATTTTGGTGAAAAAAGAGTCTACCTAGACTAAATGGAGCATTTTGGAGCCATTGGTGAAGAGAAAACAACCATTAAAGGCCTGTAAACATATGTAATTTACAATTTTGAGCATAATGACAAATATGGACATGTCATTGGGAGTTGGACCAGCAGATGTAGCCCAGGAGGGGTGAACTGCTTCATCATGCCTACTGTGTAAAACTTATGTGTGAATGTTTTCTCTGTTATGCATTGTTGCTCAGTGTTTTTAAGGCTTATTTACATGCTTAAAGTTCACAAATTCATCTAATTTTCATCGTTAAAACTCTCATTCCTTAAGAAAACTTATGGAGACAATTTGTATGTGTTTATTTTATTGAAAGGACACTTAGAACAGCAGAACTAATACACTCTTTTCAAATCAATTTTCATGTAGCTTTAAAGGTTTAAAATCACCTTCATAAATAACAATCTGTAAATTCCTTTTATTTTACATGCACTTTTGTATTTTTCATTAGTGTAATAGTTTTATATGTTCATTTAAAATCTTATTCATATTTAAGGTATATACTTAAAAAAAATTTCATAATAAGTTGCAAATATTTGTTTTCCTCACTACTTAAAAACATTCTTTTACTTACATGATGTAGCTTTTTGGTAAAATTTTGTGTATATAATTAAAAATATATATTAAGATTATATATATTGATAAAAAGATTAATAATTAACTTATTTTTTACAAAACATTATAAGAGATACTAAGTTTTTGCATGGAATAAAAAAATATAATTACTTATATATATGAAAGCAATAGTAAGCTTGTGCATACAATAAACAAATATAATTACGTATATAAATGAAAGAGTTACTAACTTCTTGCATGGAATTATATATATATATATATATATATATATATATATATATATATATATATATATATATATATATATATATATATATATATATATATACTCACTCCAATGCTGGAATGTTTTTAAATGGGTTTTGATGTTCTACATTTTTCTTAATCAATTCACTTGATACATTTCATTTTATTACCTTCTATTTTTTTTTTTAAAAAGGCTATTTATTGCTCATAGTAATAATATTAGTGATTTATTTTATTAATTTTGTTATTATTATTACTTTGAGCAAAGAAGGTAGTGTTTCACTCATTTTCTCATTTAAAATTAGTAAGTTTTCTCTTTAAAGATATTAATTAGAAACTTTCAATAATTTTTCTTTCTAATTATTTTCAAATTTTATATATATATATATATATATATATATATATATATATATATATATATATATATATAATCTTCTAAATTTACTTGTCTAATTTTATTTATATTATATCATCAGTTAAAAAATGTATTTTTACATATTTAATTATTTTTATAATTAAAAAAATATGTGATACAATGAATTTAAAAAAATATTAATAATATAATTTTATCTTCTCATTAGTTTTTTTTTTAATTCATATATATATATATATATATATATATATATATATATATATATATATATATATATATATATATTTCAATAATATGACTTGTATGAGATTGTTTGTAGAAATTTTTGTTAGAGGAAAATATATATAGATATAAAGGTTGTTGTAAAACTAATAATGTTTTAATGTGTGTGTGTGTGTGTGTGTGTGTGTAAATTATTTTTGGGAGACATTTATTGATATTGATATCTATGCTTCAATATTTCCTTCGAATCACTTCAAATTTATTTTTCAAACAAAAGTTATGTAATTAAAAAAAAAAAAAAGATATACACATTTTTTTTCTTTTGAGGAGATCGGTATTGAAATTGATGTATCTATGTGATTTTAGATCCCCAATATTTTAGCTCCTGTCTTGTAGTAGCACTTTGATGCTTATTTCCAAGGCCATAGGTCAGACCTAGTTTGGATTCTTTAAGATACAGTTATGCTTGATCTCCCACAATGACCTAATTATGGACTCATTGAGTAGAGTGAACTTGTACAATGTGCCAAGTGTTACTATTTCAACCTTTGTATCTAAAATAAATACAAAATAAATTAAAATCTATTCACTTTCAAAAAAAAATACATAATTCCAATCTAATTCCTAAAACTAAATTTATAACAATTTTCCCTCGGTCACCTGTTTGAGTTGAAATTTTGGAGCCTGCAAAAACCTAACTTCCATAGATCATATCTCCAAAAATATTGTGAACCAAGGTATGAAATGTTTACATGAAGTTCATCAATATTTTTTATCTAGGTAGTAAAAATTTTAGCTTCCAAAGCCTTGTAGAAAAAATGTTATAGCAAAAATTCAAGGGTGGCCTATTTGAATAAGCAAAACCCTAGAATCCCAAGCTCTGATACCGAATTTTATGAAACCAACTCACAAAATAGAAGAAAAGATAGATTTACGACTTAAAAATTATCCACTTAGAGGGGTAAAACTCCTCTACAATACATAAATGAACCATTCTTGGATGATTCAAATGAAAAAAAATTACTTTCTATATATAGGAGTCTAATGGGTCCCAATATAATTAGAGCCTACATATCAATAATAATGTAGGGCACAAAAATAAAAATAGTGGGCTTCTATGGGGCACAATAATGACACTGTGGGGACTACATGGGCACAAAAATAACAATAAGGGGGCTACACTAATAATAAAAATAAGGGGATACACTAGTATTATAGGGACCTAGCAATGGGGCTGCAAGGGGAATTCATAAATATTAAATCCCCATTCTATGACGAAGAAGCGGAAGAAGTTGTTGAATCTTAGATTATAAATATGAAAAAATATTTTTAGGTTAAATTTGGGTATAGCAGTAACCTCCACGACAGGTTAGCTATTTATCAACTTCACGAAAAATCTACCTTATGATGGGAAGAGGTAAAGACAGTGTAGGGGATAGAAGAGCATAATGTAATATGTGAGGTGTAGAAATTTGAATAATTGATATATTATTCACCGAGATTCTCCTGATCACACACTATTTTAGCTTCATGCATAATACAAAATCTCTTCTACCATTGATCATTACATGCGGAAATAAAATCAATTGCATGCATACATTAAAACCATAAACAATCACACATATGAACACAGTTTTTAATGGGAAAGCTTAAAGCTGAAAACCCCCAACTATCTGTATATTATATTGTTGGAAATGTTGTCATTGATGGCAAAGGAGGTAGCAAATGCAGAAATAGGAACAGTTACAAGGATACAAAGACAGACAATGGAGGCAGCAAAGAGGAAATGAATATAAAGGAGAAAGGCAGAGGCAGAGGAAGCAAATACGGAGACAGAGCCATTATCACAGCAGCAGAGGAGCACGAAGCAGCATCAGTCAAGGAGAACAGAGGCAACAAAGGCAGAGTAGGGTGCAGTAAGAGGGCCATTAGACTGAAGATCTGGTCAGAACCAGAAAACCCTGTAAATAAACTCACTGTGTGAAGAAAGAAATTATTTTAGGGTTATCTGTGCATTGATTGAATTGAATTCTGTGTGTGTATATATATAGAGGTGTCTATTTAATGATGGAGAATGTGCGTTAAAAACCTGTGTTGAGGGTAAAAGATCACTGGTCGAAATGACGAAGAGTACTTTTGTTGAATGCCTATATATAAAATACGTTGTAAATGATGATCCTGCAGGCATTGTTGAAATGATTAAATACCGAGGATGATTACCGTGAACCCAACCCTGTGGGTTATTGAAAGAATATATGGCAATATAATTTATTCTGGTGGTTGTGATGTGCATAAATTGTAATGTCAAACAATCAGGGGTAAGCGGAATCATATAACGAAACATTGAAGTGAAACACTTTATGATCAAAAGAAACGATATAATGGAGCGGAACCATAGTCGTAACAATATATATATATATATATATATATATATATATATATATATATATATATATATATATATATATATATATATATATATATATATATATATATATATAATTGAAATGCGATGAATAGTTATATATATATATATATATATATATATATATATATATATATATATATATATATATATATATATATATATATATATATATATTTGAAATCATGGAGGACCGGAACCTGGAGCGTAGGGAGAAGCGGAACCGTGACGGATGAACAGTAACGGCAGCTTGGAGGAACAGTAAAAGCTCGAAGCGGGTTTCATCGCACCACTATTATACGGAAGGCGGTATTTTGGAATTTCGCAGCGATTCCATAGACGTGTTGACGCGTGTCCCGACCGACATTGCAAAACCATTGTTTAAAGTGCACCATCGCGCATTATTGTTTGCGCATGTTGATCGAGCGATATACGTTGGATCGGGCAACGTAATACCAACCGTCGGATGGGCGCGTGGGTTAACAAGGTCCGGTGAAATATATTAAAAGATTTTAATCGTATTGGTGGTAAATCCTTACGGATGTCGGGTTATTTGTGTGAATGAATTGCATATATATATTATATATGTTGAGATATTATGTTGTGCGTATAATAATGTTTGAATATGATCTGGGCGCGTAACAAATATAATATATAATGGTTATTGATTGTATGTGTGGGGCCCAATCAAACATGTATTAAGGTTTATGGGTTTAATCCAAAGTTGGGATTATATGCGATGATATATATAAGCGACGGTTAACCTTCTATTAAAGTCAATATATATGTATGAGCGAAGTGAATATATGGCAACATTCGAATGCTATGTGAATATTCATATGACGTCGATGAGTTATACTCAAGCGCACAATAATCAAGGTATGGTCTGGCATAACGTTGGGTTGCGGCTTTACTGCTAACTATAGTGAGGAATATATGCATTGATATAGAGCACATAACATAAGGGACTCGGGATTAATATCTCAAATATTTGAGATATTAACACTCTCAAATTTAAATTTAATTGAATAGTGTGGAATTAAAGAGAAGTGTGAGATTGCCCGGATTGGGAAAATGATTGGGCATGAAACTTGAATGCAATTATGGAAAAAGAAAAAGAAGAGGAGATCATGCAGAGATGAAAGTTCGGTGAACAGGAATATGTACAGGAATGAGTTGGACAGGTGAATAAGCACAGAAAACAGGGAATATGCAGATGACAGTAAACAAAGAGTATGCAGAATAGGTTCTTAACAGCAGCAGGAAAAGACAAATCCAGTAAAGCTAAAATCCAGAAAAGGAGCTGAGTAAAATTGAAATATGTAATTAAGAATGTGAATGTAAATGTTGTAATTAATTTTTTTATTGTTTGTGATGCAAAGGCAAGTATCCTAAGGAAAAGACAAAATCCCACTGTAGCATGGAAATTTGTACATATTGTAGTAATTCTAAAAATAAGTTGAAAAAGGAATAAGAAGACAGAAGCCAAAGAGTCATGACTGTTCACTCCAAATTCCTTGTGAAATACAAAAAGTCATGTGATAATTTCTATATATATATAATATCAATTTGATAAACAAAAAGAGAGAGAGAGAGAGAAAATATAGAGAATGCAGAATATAGAAGAATAAAGCAGAGAAGATTAAGAGAAGAAGAGCAGAAAGAGAAGCTACAGAATAGAGCTGATATCTGAAGTAAATCAACAAACATTCATTTTGATAAATTGAGGGAGTTGGTGCTTCCTTGCAAGTTGTAGCTTGCAGAATTGAGGTTGGAGCCTCCTGTAGGTTGGTGCCTGCAGAAAAACAGTGGTGAGAGGGAGTTGGAGCTTGCCTTTGCATCACAACAATAATAAGATGTGGTTTTCTCCCTTTATGGGCTTCCACTTATATTTGGTGTCTATGTGCATGATATTTATGTATTGATCTGATATGTATCATCTGCTTAATACCTGCTACTCTCATATTAAGTCTACTGCTATATTATACTAATACTTGTTGCTTACATTTTAAGATTACTCACACATTAAATTGGATATGAAATGAAGGTGTAAATAAGTTTAATGAAAAGTTTAAAAGATCAGGAATGTGTTAAACTGATTCACCCCCCCCCCCTCTCAGTTTAATTAAAGGTCCAACAATTGGTATGAGAGGCGGGTTCCTTTTGTATCAGTCTAACAACTGAAAGGAGATCCTAGGCCCTCAAGATGGCTAGTCAAGAAGGAAGCTCAACCAATAAAGCACCTTACTTCACTGGTGCTAATTATGCCTTCTGGAAAATCAGAATGAAAGCATATATAATGTCTTTAGGATTAGAAGTTTGGGATGCTGTGGAATTTGGATATGTCACAAAGTCAACTGATTCAGAGAAAGAAGCTAAACAAAGCTTTGTAGCTAATGCAAAAGCAATGAATGCAATCTTAAATGGACTATGTGAAGTTGAGTTTATCAAAATAATGCATAGTAAGACTGCCAAAGATATGTGGGACACTCTAGAGAATATCCATGAGGGAAATAAAAAGGTAAAGATTGCCAAACTTCAAATATATAGAGCCCAGTTTGAAAATTTAAAAATGAATGATGATGAAGATATTGGCAGCTTCTTCTTAAAAGTTGCAGAAATTGTTAACAATATGAAAGCTCTTGGAGAAACCATGCCAAAAAGTATAATTGTGCAAAAGATTCTAAGATCACTTCCATCTAGATTTAATCCCAAGGTGTCTGCAATAGAAGAAAGAACTGATTGGGAGACCTTGACCATGAACCAGCTACTTGGAAATCTAACAACATATGAAATGAGGCTCCCACAGAAGAAGCCAAGTACGAGGGAGGCAGCTTTTAAAACAGAAAAGAAGAAAGAAGAAAAGGAAGACATATGCTCTTGCTCTGATGAAGAAGAGGCTAAATTTGTCAAGAAACTAGATAGAGGCTTAGGTAGATACAAAGGTAAACTACCCTTCAAATGCTTTAACTGTGGAAGAGTTAGACATTATGCTGCTAAGTGCCCTCACAAGAAAGTGAGGAATCAGGCTCAAGAATCAGAGAAAAATACATCAAAGAACTGGCAGAAAGGAAAGAGATTCAACAGAAAATCCTTCTATGCTCAACAAGACAGCAGTACATCTGAAGACTCAGATGAATCCTCAGGAGAAGAAGGAACCTTTGAATTTTTACTGATGGCCATAGAAGAACTTGAAGGACTCTTGCTAGAAGATGAAGAAGAAGGTGAAGTTGACCTTGAGGGGGAACTAAGAAGTTCCCTGGAGGAGATTGACATACTCAAACTAAAATGCAGAAAACAAAAAGAGATTCTCCTCAAATATGTGAAAGAAGAACAAAATTCAGAAGTCCTCATGCAGCTGAAGGTAAATCTTGAAGAATCCAAGAAGATAGAAGACATGTTACTTCAGTAAATCAAAGATAAAACTCGAGAACAAGAGAAGTTGGAAGAAGAAGTTGTATGTCTAAGGAAGAAATTAGAAATTGCTCAAAAGAACGTGTATATAAACTCTTCTCAAACAACAAGATCTGGTAAGTTGGATGAAATTTTGGATGCTCAAAGATCTCCCTTGATAAAAACTGGGATAGGCTATGAAGGAGAATCAAGTAAAAGCAAAGAAAAGGAAAACAGAAAAAATATTTTTGTAAAATCAAAGAAGGATGAAGCACCTCAAATAATTCCTACAAAATAAGAAGCATGTAAGGAGGGAGACAGAACCCAGAAGAATCCTCGAATAACAAAGAATGAAATAAATACTCAGTCAACAGAAAAAGGTTCATATACTCCTGAGTTTGTCAAATTTGCAAGCCATCAAAGGAGATTCTTCTCTCCTCTGAAGAATGCCACCTGCTATGTCTGCCACAAGCTGGGACACATTGCTGCATATTGTCATGCAAGGAGGAGTAATTCAAACTAGCTAAACATGCAAACAGTAAAGAGACTGTCTCAAATAAACAACTGGAGAAGACAACCTCACATCAGGTATGCAAGTTGCTTCTATGGTTACTGTTTTTATTGTAAATAATTTGGCCATAAAATCATTGAGTGTAGAAAGTATGGACAAATATTGATTTTCAACACTTCAAGGAGATTTATGAATCAAAGAAATTTTGTTCATACTCACAATTCTGCAAAAACTATGATCAAATTCTTTATGTGCAATCAAGCTGGACATATGCCTTCCAAATGTCCTCTAAAAGGATGCAATTTATCACCTCACAAAAGATATCAAACAAAAGGATGCCTCCAGTGGAAAAAGAAGGAGAATAAGTGTGACCTGGCTCTAACTACTCAAGATCTGAAAAGCCAATGGTATTTGGACAGTGGCTACTCTAAACACATGACTGAAGACAGAAGCAAGTTTATAACTCTTGATGAAAATAAATCTGGCAATGTTACTTTTGGAAATGATAAATCAGGTAAGGTCAAGGGAAAAGGCTCAGTCACCATAGACAATGGCAGAGGAAAGGCCCAAGATGTACTATTTGTAGATGGGCTGAAAGAAAATTTACTAAGTGTCAGTCAAAAGTGTGACAAATGTTGTGAAGTTCTTTTTAGAGCTCAATATTGTGAAGTCAAATCAAGCACAACAGGAAAGACTCTGCTCAAAGGTGTTCGAACAGAGAGTAATGTGTACATAGTGAAAGAGGAGGATGTAGCCTGCCATCTTAGCAAACTTGAGGAGTCATGGTTATGGCATAGGAGATTGGGACATCTCAGCTTCGACCATATCATCAGACTGAGTAAGAAGAAAGCTGTCAGAAATATGCCAGAAATAAGAAGACCTTCAAATACCATATGCAAATCTTTTCAATTGGGGAAACAGACTCGCACACCCTTTAAATCTAAAGATGAGCTATCAACAAGAAGACCACTTCAGCTTGTGCACATGGACCTATGTGGACCTGCTAGAACTAAGACACCAAGTGGAGAATCCTACTTCATGATGATAATAGATGATTTCTCCAGAATGACATGGGTTGCTTTTCTCAAGAACAAATCAGAAGCACTGGAAAAATTTAAGATATTCAAAGCATTAGCCAAAAATCAAACTGGATGCAAACTTAAATGTATCAGATCAGACAGAGGAGGTGAATTCACAGATTATGACTTTGCAGACCTATGTAATGAACATGGGATAAAGCAACAATTTACTATTGCAGGGACACCTCAGCAGAATGGAGTAGCAAAGAGACAAAACAGGTCTGTACAACAAATGGCCAGAGCTATGATGCAAGAGAGCAACATTACTCAAACCTTTTGGGTAGAAGTTGTACACACAGCAGTACATATTCTAAAAAAATCTCATTTAAGACCTAATAGTGATAAGACTCCTTATGAACTATGGCATGGTAAACCAGCATCAATCAAGCACTTTAGAATTTTTGGCAGCAAGTGCTACATAAAAATTAATGATGAAAATCTGGGAAAGTTTGATGCAAGAGCAGATGAAGGAATATTCTTAGGATATGCATCCAAGAGTAAAGGATATAGATGCTACAACAAGACTCTTCGAAAAATTGTAGAAAGTATTGATGTAAGATTTGATGAAGAACTCCCAAACAAGACAAGAGATATAGACTGCAGTAGCTATTCAGAAAATCATGAAGAAGAGGACCAAGATGATTATGAAACAAGAAATACATCAGAAGATACTGAACTGAACTCGAAAACCCCCTCGAGATACACTCAAAAGAACCATCCAGAAGATCAAATCAATGGAGACAAGAGTGTAGGAGTGCAGACAAGAAGGCAGCTAACTGAACAGACAAAAGAGGTATACATAGCCATGTTGTCACAAATAGAGACAAAGAAATTTGAAGAAGCCAGCAAGGACAAGTCTTGGGTGAATGAAATGAATGAAGAATTGGACCAAATTGAGAAGAACAATACCTGGGAACTAGTTCCTAGACCTGCTGAGAAGAATGTCATAGGCTCAAAATGGGTATTCAAAAATAAAATGAATGAGGAAGGACAAGTAATCAGGAATAAAGCCAGACTTGTCTCCAAAGGATACTCACAAATTGAAGAACTTGATTACGATGAAACATTTTCCCCTATAGCCAGAATGGAAGCTATCAGAATGTTCCTGGAATTTGCATGCTATCAAAACTTCAAAGTATATCAAATGGATGTAAAATCTACATTTCTAAATGGAGACTTAGAAGAAGAAGTCTACATGGAACAACCAGAAGGCTTCTCATTGACAAACAAAGAAGACTATGTGTGCAGACTGAAGAAGGCCTTATATGGACTGAAACAGGCTCCCCGTGCTTGGTATTCAAGACTGGATAAATATTTGCAAAAACAAGACTTTAAGAGAGGTGGAGTAGACAACAATCTATACATAAAAGCCCACGAAAATGAACTCCTGATTGTTGTAGTATATGTTGATGACATCATGTTTGGAAGCAACAGAGAAGAACTAGCAAGAGGGTTTGCTGATGAGATGAAAACAGAGTTTGAAATGTCCATGATTGGAGAACTCAGTTTCTACTTGGGACTGCAAATTCAGCAAAAGAACATAGGTACATTCATCTCACAAGAAAAATACTTAAAGGAAATGCTGAAAAAGTTCAAAATGGAGGACTGCAAACCTGTGTCAACTCCCATGACCACAGGTTGCAAGCTATGTACTGATGATGGGTCTGCTGATATAGATCAAAACCTCTACAGATCCATGATTGGAAGTCTATTGTATCTTACTGCATCAAGACTAGACATCATGCTAGCAGTAGGACTAGTGGCTAGATATCAAGCAACACCTAAACGAAATCACCTTCTTGCAGTCAAAAGAATATTCATATATCTACAAGGAACAACACAATATGGACTTTGGTATCTTAAAAGCAAAAACTTCACTTTATCAGCATACACAGATGCAGATTGGGCCAGCTGTGTGGATGACAGGAAGAGTACAAGTGGAGGTGCATTCTATCTAGGAGAAAGTCTGGTGGCATGGTTAAGCAAGAAACAAACATCCATCTCTCTGTCTACAGCTGAAGCAGAATATATAGCAGCAGCAACATGTTGTACACAAGTCATGTGGATGAAGCAAACTCTTCAAGACATGAAGGAAAGCATTGATGAACCTATCTCAATCAAATGTGATAATACAAGTGCTATAAGTATATCTAAAAATCATGTACTTCACTCAAAAACTAAACATATTCCAATCAAGTATCATTTCCTCCGAGAACAAGTGGCTCAGAAGATAGTAAAGCTGTAATATGTACCGATGAAAGAACAGACAGCTGATATATTTACCAAACCTCTTGCTAGAGAACCATTTCAATATTTGAGAGATAAACTAGGGGTAGTATCTGCAGATGCTACTCTCTGATATAAATAGAAAGCACAATTTCAGGGGGAGAACAAAAACAAAAATATCCAGGGGGAGAACAGCCAGCAAGGAAAGCATGAATCAGGTCCTCAGGATCAAAGGATTAAGGAAAAAGAACACCAAGTTATTATCCTAGAGTTATATGCATTATTCAAGCATAAAAAGGACAATTACAGAGCAAAAGGATCAGTATTGTGTTCTGAAACATTATATTAAGAATCTGAAACATAAAAGACGAGTAGAGGTTATCTAGACTCTGACTAGATAAAGTTGATACAATGTATTCTATGAAGTATTATTATTCTCACTTTTAGCTCTATACAAGTGAAAGAACTGTATCAATTTACAGTGTATATTCAAATTCGATAATCCTCAAAGTGTTCTCTCAACAAGTCTTATACATCACTATGGAGCAGCATGGTACAAAGTCAGTAGAAGAGGGCCTAAACATAACTCAGAGAGAGGAAATGCAAAAAGCAACCCTTTGCCATTGATGTCAAAGGGGGAGGAAGAGCAAACAACAGGAGAAAGAGCAGGCAAACAAAGAAAATGTATTGCCATCAATGCCAAAGGGGGAGACTGTTGGAAATGTTGTCATTGATGGAAAAGGAGGTAGCAGATGCAGAGACAGGAACAGTTACAAGGAGACAAAGACAGACAATGGAGGCAGCAAAGAGGAAATGAATATAAAGGAGAAAGGCAGAGGCAGAGGAAGCAAATACGGAGACAGACCCGTTATCACAGTAGCAGAGGAGCAAGAAGCAGCATCAATCAAGGAAAACATAGGCAGAAAAGGTAGAGTAGAGTGTAGTAAGAGGGCCATTGGACTGAAGATCTGGTCAGAACCAGAAAACCCTGTAAATAAACTCACTGTGTGAAGAAAGAAATTATTTTAGGGTTATCTGTGCATTGATTGAATTGAATTCTGTGTGTATATATATATAGAGGTGTCTATTTAATGATGGAGAATGTGCATTAAAAACCTGTGTTGAGGGTAAAATATCACTGGTCGAAATGACGAAGAGAACTTCTATTGAATGCCTGTATATAAAATACGTTGTAAATGATGATCCTGCACGCATTGTTGAAATGATGAAATCCCGAGGATGGTTACTGTGAACCCAACCCTGTGGGTTATTGAAAGAATATATGGCAATATAATGTATTCTGGTGGTTGTGCTGTGCATAAATTGTAATGTCGAACAGTCAGGGGTAAGCGGAATCATATAAAAAAACATTGAAGTGGAACACTTTATGATCAAAAGAAACGATATAATGGAGCGGAACCATAGTCGTAACAAAATATATATATATATATAATTGAAATGCGATGAATAGTTATATATATATATATATAATTGAAATCGTGGAGGACCGGAACTTGGAGCGTAGGGAGAAGCGGAACCGTGACGGATGAACAGTAACGGAGGCTTAGAGGAACAGTAAAAGCTGGAAGCAGGTTTCATCGCACCACTATTATACGGAAGGCGGTATTTTGGAATTTCGTAGCGATTCCATAGAGGTGTTGACACGTGTCCCGACCGACATTGCAAAACCACTATTTAAAGTGCGCCATCGCGTTATTGTTTGCGCATGTTGATCGAGCGATATACATTGGATCAGGAAACGTAATACCAACCGTCGGATGGGCGCGTGGGTTAACAAGGTATGGTGTATGCGTTCGTTTGATTGTATTGTGGGCCCCAGCGGAGAGATATGTAATGAATTTGGTTCATTAACGTTATTCGACGTATTTAAATCTTAGTATAAGGTCTGGTGAAATATATTAAAAGAGTTTAATCGTATTGGCTGTCAATCCTTACGGATGTCGAGTTATTTGTGTGAATGAATTGCATATATATATATTATATATGTTGAGATATTATGTTGTGCATATAATAATGTTTGAATATGATCCGGGCACGTAACAAATATAATATATAATGGTTATTGATTGTATGTGTGGGGCCCAATCAAACATGTATTAAGGTTTATGGGTTTAATCCAAAGTTGGGATTATATGCGATGATATATATAAGCGACGGTTAACCTTCTATTAAAGTCAGTATATATGTATAAGCGAAGTGCATATATGGCAACATTCGAATGCTGTGTGAATATTCATATGACGTTGGTGAGTTATACTCAAGCGCACAATAATCAAGGTATGGTCTGGCATAATGTTGGGTTGTGTCTCTACTGCTAACTATAGTGAGGAATATATGCATTGATATAGAGTGCATAACATAAGGGACTCGGGATTAATATCTCAAATATTTGAGATATTAACACTCTCATATTTAAATTTAATTGAATAGTGTGGAATTAAAGAGAAGTGTGAGATTGCCCGGATTGGGAAAATGATTGGGCATGAAACTTGAATGCAATTATGGAAAAAGAAAAAGAAGAGGAGAGCATGCAAAGATGAAAGTTCGGTGAACAGGAATATGTACAGGAATGATTTGGACAGGTGAATAAGCACAGAAAACAGGGAATATGCAGATGACAGTGAACAAAGAGTATGTAGACCAGGTTCTTAACAACAGCAGGAAAGGACAAATCCAGTAAAGCTAAAATCCAGAAAAGGAGCTGAGTAAAATTGAAATATGTAATTAAGAATGTGAATGTAAATGTTGTAATTAATTTTTTTTTATTGTTTGTGATGCAAAGGCAAGTATCCTAAGGAAAAGACAAAATCCCATTGTAGCATGGAAATTTGTACATATTGTAGTAATTCTAAAAATAAGTTGAAAAAGGAATAAGAAGACAGAAGCCAAAGAGTCATGACTGTTCACTCCAAATTCCTTGTGAAATACAAACATTCATGTGAGAATTTCTATATATATATATATATATATATAATATCAATTTGATAAACAAAAAGAGAGAGAGAGAGAAAAAAAATATAGAGAATGCAGAATATAGAAGAATAAAGCAGAGAAGTTTAAGAGAAGAAGAGCAGAAAGAGAAGCTACAAAACAGAGCTGATATCTGAAGTAAATCAGCAAACATTCAGTTTGATAAATTGAGGGAGTTGGTGCTTCCTTGCAAGTCGTAGCTTGCAGAATTGAGGTTGGAGCCTCCTGTAGGTTGGTGCCTGCAGAAAAATAATGGTGAGAGGGAGTTGGAGCTTGCCTTTGCATCACAACAATAATAAGATGTGGTTTTCTCCCTTTATGGGTTTCCACTTATATCTGATGTCTCTTTGCATGATATTTATGCATTGATCTGATATGTATCATCTACTTAATACCTGCTACTCTCATATTAAGTCTACTGCTATATTATACTAATACTTGCTGCTTACATTCTAAGATTACTCACACATTAAAATGGATATGAAATGAAGGTGTAAATAAGTTTAATGAAAAGTTTTAAAAGATCAGGAATGTATTAAACTGATTCAGCCCCCCCCCTCTCAGTTTAATTAAAGGTTCAACATATATGTCATGGAGATCATGTAACAATCATAGTAAAAAGCTCCTCACAAGCTCTCAGCACCACCTCCAATTGCTACACACTATCAAGCTAGATCTAGCAAAACACATGCTCCAATGTTTTGCCACTTGATAGCCAGCCTCTATTGCGTAATCAATGCTATGGGATGGCTCATTAAATAACATAAACCACCTGGCTTGTACTGCGCAATCCTCATGGGCTTCTCTAATCACTGTGTGTTGCAAATAGCAACTGTATAGTCACAACTGATAGTTAACCTGCTCTTTCACCTATTTCTGCACTGGTCTCCACTAAAACTGTCCATGCACTGAATTTAACTGATGTATTCTTTAGTTGATTAATGATTTTATAATTAGTGAATTAATTAATAATTATTTCACACCACTCTCACTAATTTTATCAATCAGTTAAACTAGATAAAAATAGCTCAACTATGTTTAGATTAGTTAAATTGAATACAACTCCACTAACTTCCTCAATTAACTCCACCAAACTCTATCACATGAGTTCTAACTGAAGTATCCATGCAATAGCTCCACATAACCCTCAGGAATAGTGTAATTCCTTCTGTCATCTCATGTGCCACATCTGTGCACTTAACTGAAGTGCTCCAAGAGAATAAGATAATGTTTAAAGTCCAAATATTATTAAGAGCTAATAATATTCGACATATCTATTTTTAGACTGGCAATCTAAAAATAGACTCCGCCCAATATGTCTAAAAATAGAAATCCATCTATTTTTCCAACTTGACCAACCATCCACAAATAGCATCCCGCAACTCATAGAACATGATCCATATGTCTAAAAATAGACATAGTCTAAAAATAGACTTTGCGCCAAAAATAGCCTGCGGGCCCACTTAGTGAAGGCGACTTCTTTCCACTAAGCTCATCATCTTGTTGCAATCTCAACACTCCCTCTAAACAAGATATGGATTATCTGCAACCCCTATCCTGCCTCTGTGGTATTCGAATTTTCTCCTGGTGAGCGCCTTCGTCAAGATATCAGCATCCTGATCCTTCGTAGGAATGTATGAAAGTAACATGATCTTCTGCTGCACACAATCTCTGATATGATGATACCGGATGTCAATGTGTTTAGATCTATCATGAAATACTGGATTAATCGAGAGTTTGATGCAACTCTGATTATCACAATATATCACAGTAGGATCTAAGTGTGAACCGAACAACCCGACCAGGATCTTCCTCATCCATATAGCCTCGCATGCAGCCAAACTTGCTGCCATGTACTCGGCCTCCGCTGAATTGAGTGCCACGGATCTCTGTTTCCTGCTGTACCAAGAAACTGTTGTAGACCCGATACTGAAAATTCCTCCAGATGTGATCTTTCTGTCTATTGGGCTCCCTGCCCAATCTGCATCCGTGAAGCCATGCAGCTTCACCTCATCCGACTGTCTGTACCATAATCCATATCTCGATGTGCCTCTAAGATATCTCAATACATGCTTGCCTACCTTCCAAAAGTGCTCGGTAGGCTTAACCATAGCTTGTGAAAGCTGGTTAACTGCATAGCATATGTCGGGTCATGTATTGACCAAATACATAAGCAACCCCACCAACTGTCGATAAACAGTGGCATCCACTACCTCCGCCAAAGTAACATCCTCCTTCCTCCATCCACTAGGAAAAGGAGTATCAACAGGCTTGCAGCCATGCATGTTGAACTTCTCTAGTATCTCCTAGGCATACTTACCCTGAGAAACAAATAGTCCACCATTGCGCTGCCAAATTTCCAATCCCAGGAAATAATGAAGGAGGCCCAAGTCCTTCATCTCAAACTCCTTTGCAAGATTAGCCTTGCATGAGTGTATCAATAGTTCATCACCTATCAAAATCAAATCATCTACATATAGTATAATGATCATCAACTTACCCTCCACCACAATCTGGTATAGGTTAGGATCCGCCTCACTCTTGGAGAATCCAAGTTCGGTGAAATAACTATCTATCTATGTGTACCAAGCACAAGGTGCTTGTTTCAACCCATACAGCGCTCTCTTGAGCCTGCACACATTGGACTCGCTGTTGAAGATATTGAAACCTTCGGGCTGCTCTATGTACACCTCCTCCTCAATGACTCCGTTGAGGAACACAATCTTCACATCCATCTGATGAATGTGCCACCCCATCTATGCTGAGAGAGCAAGAATCGTTTGTATGGAAGAATACCTTGCAACAGGTGCAAAGGTCTCCTCATAATCGATCCCCTCAATATGTGAAAATCCTCGAGAAAAAAATCTTGCCTTGTACTTCTCCATACTCTCGTCAGCTGCCTGCTTCACTTTGTAGATCCATCTTGAACCCACCACTGATTTCCCCTCCAGCCTCGGGACAATCTCCCATGCACTATTTCTGACAATCGAATCATACTCTTCCACCATGTCATCTACCAATGCGGGATCCTCCACAGCTTCCTCGAAAGAGGATGGCTCCGTCACGATACACTTGCTCATAAGAGCCATGTATCCATTATATTGTTCAGGTGATTGTCTCTGTCTGCGTTGTGATGTAGGTGCTCCTACAACCTTCTCTACATCTTGAGCCAGACGCTCAGCTTCTGTAGTGCGCTTCCGCCCTCTGATGGTTGGTGCTACTTGAGTGGTCTCTTCCACTCCATGAACCTCATCTTGTGGCTGATCCACATCCTGAGACTCATCCTTTGAAACTAATAGCTCCTCATCTGCATGCAATTGTGGCTCCCTCTCAAGCGAACACTTCATGGCTTTCTCCTCATGAAATTTGATATCCCGTCGCACAACAATCTTGCGACTGTTTGGAAAATACACATGATAGTTGTGGGGCATATTAGTGTACCCCAAAAATATCCCAACCTCTGCAGTCGACTCCAACTTCTTCCTGGCATCCTTCGTCACATGAATGTAAACAGGTGAACCAAAAATCCTCAAATGGGAAATATTAGGCCTCTTACCAGAAAACGCCTCCTCGGGTGTACTCATGCCAAGTATCCTATGAGGACAACGGTTCTGCACATATACTGCAGTATTGTATGCCTCTGCCCACAAGTGTATGGGTAGGCCCTAATCATGCAACATCGCCCGTGCAGCACCCATGATCGTTCTGTTCTTCCGCTCAGCAACCCCGTTCTGCTGTGGGTTATGAGGTGCTATGAGATCTCTTCGAATTCCTTCTGCGCTGCAAAATTCCTTGAATTCGCCA
Source organism: Pinus albicaulis (assembly GCA_034641835.2). Classification (NCBI taxonomy): domain Eukaryota; kingdom Viridiplantae; phylum Streptophyta; class Pinopsida; order Pinales; family Pinaceae; genus Pinus; species Pinus albicaulis. Next base: position 27,821 of record JAXQQM020060705.1, on the reverse strand, counting down.
GAGATGAACTCACCACCATTGTCGCTCCTAAGAGCCTTCACCTATTTCCCCGATTCTTTCTCAACCAGTGCTTTGAACTCACAGAACTTTGAGTATGTCTCGCTCTTCTTCTGCATGAAGAAGATCCAGCACTTACGAGAAAAATCATCAACAAATATCACATAATACCTGTGCTTTTCTGTCGAAGCTACTGAGAAAGGTCCACACACGTTTGTGTGAATTCTCTCAAGGATCTTCGTGGCGCGACTATCCTTCTCGTGAAAGGTGGCTTTCACAAATTTTCCCAAGGTACACCCCTTGCACTGATCTGACTGCGCAAGAGTGCCTTTAGGAAGCCCAGTAGAAATCTGCTGCAGTATCTTCAAAGCTCCATGGTGAAGGTGGCCCAATCTCTGGTGCCACAACTCGCCATCATCTCGGCTCACCACTCCTTCTGCCTTGCCTGCCATTGCTGCGCAGCCATCTACCTGCAATTGATAAAGGTTCTTAACTCAAACCCCTATCCTCCAGGTCTCACCAGTTGCCTTACTGCGCAAGAAATCCTTTCCCTCGCTAAAGACAACATCATATCCCTTGTCTTCTAACATCGCCACAGAGATAAGATTCTTCTTCAATCCTGGAACATGCATCACTTCCTTCAATACAAAGGGTTTACCAAACTCCCTCTCAAAGGAAATGGTACAAATAACGGTCACACTGTATCTACCATCATCGCCCATCTCGACGTGCACTCCAAGATCTTTCTCATCCAGATCAGTAAACAAATCTCGATCTCCTGTCATGTGAAAATATGCACCACTGTCAAGAAACCACACTGATAGCTCAAACTGCGAGGCTAAGGCCTCTCCAACTGCAGTCCCAGCAGCCTGCTTATTTTTCTTCTTTTGTGGACAACTAGTGGCGTAATGTCCGTGTTGGTGACAATGAAAGCACTTCACCTTGGACATGTCCTGCTTCTTGCCTTTCACACCGGATTGAGAAGCTTTCTTTCTCTTCCCATTCTTTGCTTTGGCATCCAAAGCTCAATTCTCTTCATCAGAATTATTTGATGAAGATCTGTCCCTGGTACTCCGCCTTATCTCCTCTTGCACAAGATCCGACCAAAGTCGCTCCCATCCTGGCAATTTCTCTCGACCATTGACAGAGTCCTGATAGGAATGCCAACTCTTCTAAGCGAAGGAGAGCCAAGCTCACCAAGTCCTCATCATCAAAAGTCACCCCCACACTTCCCAGCTCATCCCTGCATTGGATGAACTTCTTGAGGTACTTGGGCATACTGTCGCCTTTCTCCATCTTTATGTTTATGAGTCTATCCTTGAGTGCCAACTTCCTCTTGTCGCTCTTGCTTTGGAATAAATATTTCAAAGCTTTCCACATCAAGAATGGAGAAGCCTTTCCATGCAGGCTGGAAACTATGTGATCCTTCACACTCTCCAACAAAATCCTTCGACACTTTGCTGTCTTCTTTTGCCATGCGTCAAGTACGGCAGCATCAGTAGAAGTAGGCTTTGGGACTTTTGCATATATGAACTCCTTCAACCCATTGTCATCTAGCACCGCCTCCATCCTGTCCTTCCACGCAATATAATCGAAGCCTTTAAGGGAATACCCACCGCAATCCGTTGGAAAGACATCTCAACTTCGACACCAAGAAAACACTGCTGCAAATTCGAATTCCACCAGCTCAAAACTCAACCGCTTCAATGTTTTGCAATTGCTCCAATGATCAATATTACTTTGATACCATGTAGAAATTTGAATAACTAATATATTATTCACCAAGATTCTCCTGATCACACACTGTTTTAGCTTCATGCACAATACAAAATCTCTTCTACCATTGATCATTACATGTGGAAATAAAATCAATTGCATGCGCACATTAAAACCATCAAAAAATCACACATATGAACACAGTATTTCATGGGAAAGCTTAAAGCTGAAAACCCCAACTATCTGTATATTACATGTCATAGAAATCATGTAACAATCATTGTACAAAGCTCCTCACAAGCTCTCAGCACAACCTCCAATTGCTACACACTAATCAAGCTAGATCTAGCAAAACACATGCTCCAATCTTTTGCCACTTAGATAGCCTCTATTGCGTAATCACGTTGCGGGATGGCTCATTAAATAACATAAACCACCCGTTTGTACCGCACAATCCCCTATGGGCCTCTAATCACCGTGTGTTGCAACAGCAACCGTATAGTCATATCTTCAATAGTTAACCCGCTTCTTTCAATTATTTCGCATCAAGCCCACCACTAAAACTGTCCATGCACTGAAGTTAACTGATGTATTCTTTAGTTGATTAATGAGTTTATAATTAGTGAATTAATTAATAATTAATTCACACCACTCTCACTAATTTTATCAATCAGTTAAACTAGATAAAAATAGCTCAACTATGTTTAGATTAGTTAAAATGAATACAACTCCACTAACTTCCTCAATTAACTCTACCAAACTCTATCACATGAGTTCTAACTAAAGTATCCATGCAATAGCTCCACATAACCCTCAGGAATAGTGTAATTCCTTCTGTCAGCTCATGTGCCACATCTGTGCACTTAACTGAAGTGCTCCAAGAGAATAAGATAATGTTTAGAGTCCAAATATTATTAAGAGCTAATAATATTCGACATATCTATTTTTAGACTGGCAATCTAAAAATAGATTCTACCCAATATGTCTAAAAATAGAAGTCCATCTATTTTTTCCAACTTGACCAACCATCCACAAATAGCATCCTGCAACTCATAGAACATGATCCATATGTCTAAAAATAGACTTTGCACCAAAAATAGCCTGCAGGCCCACTTAGTGAAGGCGACTTCTTTCCACTAATCTCATCATCTTTTTGCAATCTCAATAGGAGGAGTTTCAAAGACACTTTAAAAATACATATTTGATAGAACGATTCTATGATGAGAAAGCTAAAGAATTTCATGACTTAAGATTGGGGCAATTGACTATGGATGGGTATGTAACTAAATTTACTTTGCTACTATGGTATGTACCCTACCTCTGAGAGGAAAAATCTAAAGTGAAACATTTTCTAAGAAAACTGCCTATGTTCATGAAGGAGAGAATAGAGTTTTACAGTCCAAAAACTATGGATGAATCTATCTGAAAAGCTCGAATGTGCTACCAACAGACGAAGCAGAAGGGCGAAATTGGTAAAAAATGGTCTCATAAGAAGGGACAAAATAATTATTATAATTTCTGAGGCACGGAACTTGCAAATTTTAGGAAATCACGAAGAAGTATGCCAAGTAAAAAACCTAGAATAAATCACAAAATTCCAAAATGGCAAGCAGAAGCTAGGCCTACTAAAGGATCTAGCAAGCTAAAACCTAGCCAGGTGCAAAAACCCCTTCTAAAATGTTGGGGGTTGTGGGGAAGCCCATTCTTACCAAAATTTTCCTCATCGTGCCAGACTAGAGAAGGCTCCTAATGTTCAAGAGGCATATACTATTTGGGAGGTAGCTAGAATCATGACAAGGAGAAATGGCATGCTGGGGGATCGCCACGCAGATTGTCAACCCACCATGATCGAGTTAGATGTTAAGTAATATGAAAAATCATTATACACTTTAGTAGATCCATGGGTCATCTTAAGTTACGTTAATCCTAAAAATGTAGAAAATTTTCATTTACAGAAACACAAATTTAAACATCCTTGGCAATTGCAGCTGGCCACTGGAATGAAAAGAAAAGTGACTACTAAAGTGTCAAACTGTCTTGTAAATGTAAATATTCAACCAATTATGAGTAATTTAAATTTCTTACCATTAGGATCCTATGAAATGCTCACTGGAATGGACTGGCTGAATGTACAATGGTATTTATTGAATTGTAAAGAGAAATCAATTAGTTATCTCACAAAATATGGGTGTAGACAAGGGTTACAGGGATTCAAAAATCCACTTAAGTTGAATATTATCACCGCCTTTCAACTAGGAAAATGTATAAGGAAAAGGTGTGTAATTTATGTGGTTTCGGTAGGATACACCAATTCCAAGGATAAAATAGTTTCACTGGAAAGCATACCGGTGATTCAAGATTTTGTGGATGTATTTCTGGAAAAAAATTCGAGACTGCCCCTAAATCGGGAGATTGATTTCATTATTGAACTACTTCTGAGGGCAGCCCCTGTATCAAGAGCTATGTACCGCATGAGTATACCTGAGCTGACGGAGCTCAAGATGAAGCTATCAGAATCGCTCGACAAAGGATATATTCATCCTAGTGTGTCGCCATGGTGAGCTCGAGTGTTGTTCGTGCAAAAAAGGATATAACTCTAATAATCTGTATTGACTCTATAAAACTTAACAACTTGAATATTAAGAACAAATATTATTTTCCCCAAATTGATGATCTATTTGATCAAGTCAAGGGCACTATAGGTTTCTCCAAGATCGATTTACAATCTAGTTATCATCAGATTAGAGTAAAGGATGAAGATGTCTGTAAAACGACTATTATAATGTCCTATGTACATTATGAGTTTGTCATGTTGCCTTTTGGGTTGACAAATGCACCTGCAACATTTATGAGCCTTATGCATAGTATTTTCCACTTGTATTTTGAATCTTCATATATTATACCCCTATTTATTCCAGATATGCTAAGGACCATGAGGAACATCTTCAGATAGTGTTGCGAGTACTAAGAGAACATCAGCTGTATGCTAAGTTTAGAAAGTGCAACGTTTCAAGGATCAAATCCAATATCTAGGTCATATCATTTCGACGGAAGGTATAGTGGTTGATCCAGAGAAAATATGAACTATAATGGATTGGAAAGTACCCAAGAATATCGAGGACATTCAATATTTTATGGGGTTGGAAAGGTACTATCGTTTTTTTATCAAGGGATTTTCATGGATTTCCTATCCTATCACCTCCTTATAAAAGAAAAGAAGGATTGTCAGGTGGACCAAGGATTGCCAAAGAAATTTCAAGTGTCTAAAGCATTTATTAAGCATTGCTCCCATATTAAATTTTCTAATTGTGACAAATAATTTGTAGTTGATATAGATTCTTGTCAAGACGAGGTCGGGGTTGTGTTAATTCAGGAAGGAAATGTGATATCCTATTAGTCCAGCAAGTTGAAGGAACATGAGAAGAAAAATTCTGCCTATGACCTGGAGTTAACTGCGGTAATCCATGCATTAAAATTTTAGAGGAATTACATGTTGGGAAATAAATTCTTATTGATGATGGACCATAGTAGTTTTACAAGCTACTTCAAGCAACCAAATCTGAATTCCCATCAAGCCACATGGAGTACATTACTTAGCGAGTTTAAATTTGAATCTAAACATTTAAAGGGAAAAGAAAATCATGTTGTGGATACATTAAGCAAGCAATTGCACTGTGTATATGAACTCCACTACCACCAAATAGAATTTAAATTTCTAGAATAGATTAAGGAAGATGCCGTAAGAGATCCTGAATATGAATTCCTATTGTAGCAATCTAAGCAAGCTAGAGTCTCAAAAAACAAACTCATTATGGTATTGGAGAAGATCAACTATTAACCTTTAAGGGTAGGACATGGGTACCTAAAACAATTATATTAGATATATATGTGAAGTTCACTTCAACCTTTTGGAAAGTTATTTTCAGAGGACTAGGGACCCAAGTTTAGTTCAGTATGGCATACCACCCTCAAATGGATGGGAAAATTGAACGTGTAAACCAAGTGTTAGAATATATGCTGAGAATGTTTGTAATGCAACAACCTAGTAAGTGGGAAGAATATTTACATCTAGTTGAGTTTTCATATAATAATAGTTCTTGTTAGTCCTTAAAAATGAGCCTCTTCGAGGTATTATATCGAAGGAAATGTAGCACACTGATTAATTGGAATAGCCATGGAGATAAATTAATGCTAGGTCTGGATATGCCGATGGAGATGGAGCATCGTTAAGAAGATCCGTCAAAATTTGAAATCAGCTCACGATACACAAAAATCCTATGCGAATAAAAAGAAACTTATCGAGAATTTAAGATTGGAGAGCATATTTATGTGCGGATAAATCCCAAAAGAAGTATACAAAGTTACCAATCAAACGAAAAAATTATCTAGTACCCATTTTTTATATAGGAAAAAAAACACCCGATTTTGAAAAGTGGTGATTGAGAATCACCCCCTTTTTTTTGGAGCATATTTTTGGCACTTTAAATTTTCTTATGTTTTTTTTTTTTTAATGATATGATTTTCATGGCAATTTTGAAAAGTGGTGATCCAGAATCTCCTATTTTTTGTTTAGAGGTGATTTTCATGTTGTTAATAAAACATAAAATTAAAATTAAAAAACATGACAAAAAAATCAAATATAGAAAAAATATATAAAAAATAAAACAAAAAGAAAAACCAATAAAAATGTAAAAAAAATAAAATTAACTTATAATTAAAAATTAAAAAATTAAAAAATAAATAAATAAAAAACATAAAATTTCAAAAGCTAAATTAAAAAGGGCAAAAAAAAATTCAAAAAAGACATAATTTAAATAATAAAATAAAAATTAACCAAAAAATTAAAAAAACCTCGAAAACACTTTTTTAAGTTATAAAAAAGACAAAACCACATTATTAAAAAATGACAAAATAAAATAATTTAAATAGAACATGTAAAAATAATTTAAAATTTAAAATTAAAATTAAATTAAATAATTAAAATACTAAAATGAAAAATAATGGAAATTTAAAAATTTAAATTATAAATAAAAATAAAAAATTTTAAAAATAATAATAAAAATTTTAAAGAAAAAAAAAAATTTAAAAATTGATTCAAAAATAAATTCAAATAAAAATATAAAAATAATAACAAACTTTTTAATAGAAAAAAGCATTTTAAAATAATTGAAAAAAAATTAATATATATTTTTTAAATTAAAAAATTAAAATAAAATAAAACTAAAATATTTTAAAAATAAATTAAATAATAAATAATTAAATAAAAAAACTTTAAATTTTAAAATTAAAAAAAAAAAAAAAAAAACATATTAAATTTAATAAGTTAAAAAAAAAAATAAACTTAAAAACAAATGATTAAATTTTAATAAATTAAAAATAAAAATTTAAATTAAATTAAAAGTAATTTTTTATAGAATTTTGGCTTCTGTGATACATCGTAAAATTATGTAGAATTTTTTTGGTAATAATCACATTCAAATTATTTTATTAATTTATTAAAATTTCAATAAATTAAATTTTAATTAATTGGGTCATCGAGGTGGTGGCAAGGGCAAATTTGTGGGTGGGCAAGGAGCTACCAAGCTCCCCTGCCGGCCCACAAGTCAGTCCCTGCAGCCACCTAGGCGGGAGAGCGATTATGTGAATTGCCCTCCCGCCCATGTAGCAGCAAGGTCCAAGATAGTGGGCGCACAGGGAGATGCACGTGGGTAGGATGACAATTCTTGGAAATGCCCTCTCGCCTAAGTGGCGGTAGTGGCCAGCCTGTGAGCGAGTAGGGAGTTGTGTGTAGCTCGCCAGCTGCCTATGGGTCAGCCCTGCCGCCACCTAGGCAGCCAAGTTAATTAAAATATAATTTATTAAAATTTTAATAAATTAATTATTAAGTTAATTTATTAATATATATAGATATATTTGAAATTATTAAAATTTAATATATTTTTTGAATTTAATATTTTATTTTAAAATTTAATTTAATTTTTTTATTTATTAAAATTTAATATGCTTTTCCTTTAATTTAAGTTTTTTATTTAAAATTTCATTTTTTTTTTTTTTTAATTTTTTTTTAATTTAACTTTTGCATTTTAAATTAAATTTATTAAAAATATAAAAAAAAAATTATTTTTTTTTTAATTTTTTTTTTTTAATTTAATATTTTAATTTGTTGATTTATTTTTGTTTTTAATTCTTAATTTATTTTTAAAGTTTTTTAAAATTTAATTTTAAAAAATGTTTTATTTTTTCAATTTTTTTTATTTTACAGTGTTTTCTTTTTTTAAATTGTTAAATTAAAAAAAAAAAAAAACGAAGTTATTAAATTTTTTTTCGTTTTATTTTCAATTATTTTAAATTTTTTTAATATTTATTTTTATTATTTTAAAATTTGTATTTTTATTTTATTTTTGAAATTTTATTTTTTTATTTTTAATTTTTATTTTCTATTTAAATTTTTATTTTTAAATTTTTATTTTTATTTTTTATTTTTGTATTTTATTTATTTTATTTTATTTTTATTTTTATTTTTAAATTTTAATTATTTTGTTTGATCATTTATTTTAATTATGTACTTCAAAAAAGAATTGTTTTTTGGTTTTTTTTTTCTTTAAATTATGTCTTTGTTTGAATTTTTTTTTTTTCTAATTTTTTTTTTATCAACATGAAAATCAACACTTTTTCTTTTTAGTGTGTTTTTTGAAAAATATATATATATATATATATTGCACTTTACTTTCATTTTTGAAAAATGTTGAATATATATATATATATATATATATATATATATATATATATATATATATATATATATATATATTCCTCACTAACACTTTTAGGTTTGTTGTTTTTTTATGTTTTTTTTCTTTGTTTTTTTATGTTTTTTTCTTAGAGTTCTCGTTTTGAGATAATAGTTCTACTTTGATTGGTTACTTTGTTAGTCATTTAAGATGGGGTGGTTGTGCAAAACTAGCCCCTAGGTTTTCTAGTCCTTTCCAAATATTAGAAAGAATTGAACCAGGCGCATATCTTTTGGCACTACCCAGTCATATAAAAGTCCATAATGTCTTTCATGTATCACTACTGAAACAATATGTGTATGACCCAGACATGTTTTTCATTGGCAAGATGTTCAAGTAAGATCTTAAACCAGTAAGTAGAGATATACATGTTAAAAGTTGTGGATATATAATGAAATTACTTTGTACAAGCAGGTCGGAGAGTTCCTTGTAAACCCCAAACGAATTCTCGAATACTATAGAGATGAACCATCACTTTAATCCAGAGAAGGCCACCTAGTAAGATGAAAAAATTATGTTGGAAGCTTATCCTGAACTATTCAAAGGAAAATAAAACACCGAGGATAGTGTAATGCTCTAATGAGAAGATGCAACAAATATGTAATCTCAATTGTTGTAAATTTTTAAACCATAGTGTTATGCTCTAAGGAGAAAATGTAACAAACATGTAATCTCAATTGATGTAAATTTTTAAACCAATAAAGACTCAAATGAATGGTGAATACTTTAATTTTAAATTATACTATATATGGAAATAGGTTGACGATGGATTTCTTTAACCGATAGACAATTATAGAAAATTGCCTCTCTCCCCCTCCCTAGAGAAGAGGCTCATTGGGAAGAACCCGGGATAACCAGGGAGAAGGGAGAAGAGAGATTAAAAATTGAAGATGGGGAAATATTCCTATCTTGGAGAATACCAGTGGAACCCCTGTGCCTATGGAAGACTGAAAATATTCCAGACTCGACCTGGAGTCCTGAAGTCTGAGAATTAAATTGTGAAGCTTACGATCTATATTACTGATCTAACCGTGAATAAGCACAGGGAGTAATTGGATGTAATTTCCAATCTCAAGGCTAATGCAGAAAGTTCCAAAGAAATGGTCGGACTTAAAGAAAAGAAGTAATTGGATGAACTTTGAAAAACTTGTACTTCTTTGTCTACATTTTTTGTGCTAAATGTTTACACTATGTTAACATTAGAATTTCAATGAAGAACTGGAAAACTTATAGGTTAAATAAGTGTTGTAGGTGTTGTGGATATAGGGTAAAAATATTGTTATTTAAATCTCGGCTTCTCGATAAAGGAACTTAAGATTAAATGATTGTGAATAAATGAGTAGGTATGTAGAAGCTATTTTTAGTATGACATGTAATCTGCATTAATTCTTTCTTTTTGGTAGCAAGCAGAGTTCTACTTTATAGATAAATGTGCACGAATTAATTGTAATAATGGAAGAAGATAGATATATCTAGGCGAACATTATTTTCTATGCTATCGGCCCATTAATGCGGTGGCAGATATACTGTCCATCGTTAGATTTAAAATTGTTTAAATCTAACGGTGGGCAGTGTATCTGCCACTGCATTAATGGGCCGATAGCATCGAAATAAGCGTTGCCATATATCTATATATATAAAAAGGGGTTAAGTAAGACACAAGTACGTGCATTATCTCTGAAAAGGATATTACATTTGACTGACAGTCACAGGATGGAGTAATTTACATATTATCATAACGTAAGGTAAAGTTTATAATGTGATTTTTTGAAGTTTTTTATGGTAGTATTTTTCGGTTTAATTTTTTTAAATTTTAGTAATTTATTGAAAATAGAAGTTTGATGGGTAACTTTTCACAATGGAAGTGCCTTAGGGATTTTTTAGGGTGTTGAATCCATATATACAGTCAAAAAAACCAATTTAAATAAAAGAAATCAAGATTTGACTTCAATTTTTTTCACCAAATTCTAACACTTGAAAATCCGAAAAATCGCATTAAAAACAAATCTACAAAATAAATATTGTAAATCCTTGAGAGACAACCTAAAACAGAAATAACACAATAAAGTCGTGACCTTGAAAATCTATGAAAAATAATAACACAATTTCTAATCACAACTAAAAATAATTATGCCCGAATGAGATTGTCGAGCCAGCCATACAATATAAACAGAACCATAGAACCTGGGTTGAGGGAGAGGATTTTTAAAATAGAAAATCAATAAACATAACAGATACAAACTTTCCATAAGCGCATGTTTTCAAGTTCCTAGTGAGCCTGGAGGGAAAAGATGGAATTTGACGTGCACCGTATTTGATGTGCATAAATAATTAATTAATAACCGCTTTTTGGATGTGCTCGAAACTTTACAAAACGTATTATTGACGCATTACATGTTTCTGAAAACATCATTAATACCATTCCTATGCTGAAGAGCCAAAACAAATTCCAATTTATGTAAACGCTAGGCTTCGACTCTGAAGGCAGGCCTGCCCTCTTATTTCTATGGCCATTTTATTCTATTTTTTCTTGAGAGTTGGTTCATGGAAATCAGACTTTCTATTGCTGCTCACTAATTCCACCCAACTCACTTTGATTTCCCGCTGCCCTCAATGTACAATATGAATAAACAGGTCCACAATGAAGATCGAGTAAATACTCTAGAATAAAGAAGGAAAGAGAGATATTTTCTTTCTGGCCATGCGAAGGGGGTAGACTAGGCATGCTGCGGTGCTTGCATGTTTCCATGGTTGATAATTAATTAAATATTACTATTGCCATCTATCAACAATTTCGGCTCTCTCACTTAATATGTTGCGAAACTGTCATTATTATTGTCATTTTTTTGTCTTTTCCTCTCAACTTCAGATCAAAATGCAAGCCAAACACAAGCAGAAAAATCTCGGCAGCAAAGACAAAATTTTGGGCTCTGAAATCATAGGTACATTTTTGAAACCTAGTCAGACATCTGAAAATTAATTAATTTCGAATTTAATGTATATATCCTAATTCTCAGTTGTCACATGCATAGACCACATGCCTTTAATTCCCATGGAATAACTTTACTCCCTTTTACCATTTTATTTGAAAATAAATACTTCAAATAAAGTTGCATTTGTACCTTACCTTCAACTCTAAAAATAAATATTTTTCTGGAGTGCCGAACTTGCTCATCGAAAGAGTATAATGAATTAATGACATCAAATGATTATGTGAATATTGACATGGATTATGGCAGTTTTAAGAGATAAAAACTGGATTGAATAGAAACTGTAGCTCACAGGTGAGTACTGCACCTAGAGACTACACACAAATGGAGAGTACACTCTACATTCATTAATCAAATGATACAACTATAAGTACATCACAAAGAAGTAGGAAGTTGTAAACAAACTCCTATATCCTAGGAACTAATCCTAACTCAAGGAGTTACGTTACAACAATGTAACCATTTCTCCATTAATATACAAATAATATTAATTATTTCCAACTCTCCCCCTTAATGGAGAAAGGATTACCCTGAATTCCTAACATCCCTCTAAACAATTCAAACTTTATTCTCCCAAGAGGCTTAGTAAAAATTTATGCCATGTTGTCACAAGATTTACAATATTCAACAAATATTTCCTTTGTCTGAAGTTTTTCTCAAACAAATTGGAACTGAGTAACGATGTGTTTGGTATTTTTGTGAAATACTGGATTGTATGCTAGCTTGATGGTACTCTGGTTGTCATTTTTAATGGTAGTTGCTTCTTTCTATTCTTCTCCTGCATCATTGAGAAGTCTTCTCAACCAAATAGCTTCATATACGGCTGCACACAATGCTTGGTACTCAACTTCAGCTGAAGATAAAGCTACAGTACTTTGGTTTTTGCTGCTCCATGTTATGACCCCAGATCCAATACTGAATGCATAACCTATGATAGATCTTCGATAATCCAGGTTGCCTGCCCAATCAGAATTTGAAAAACCTGCTAGAGTAACATCAAATGTGTCAGTGTATAAAATACCATAATCACTAGTACCACAAAGGTACCTCAACACACTCTTTGCTGTAACCCAATGGCTTTCGAGAGGTTTAGACATGAACTGGCTCAGCACACTAACAGAGTATGCCAAGTATGGTATAGTTTTAGTAAGATATATCACACTCCCAACTAGTTGTTTATACATAGTGGCATCCACCTCCTTAGTGCCATTGTCACTGCACAACTTTAGATTCTGCTGCAATGGTATTGTTGCTGACTTACACTGCTCCATCCCGATTTTTTCTAGCAAACTTCTAGCATACTTCCCTTGAGTAAGAAAAGTCTGTCCAGAATCTCTCCATACTTCCAAACCCAAGCAATAATGGAGATTTCCGAGATATTTCATTTCAAATACTTGCGACATTTTCCGTTTGATTTCTTTGATCAGAGTATTTGCATTACCTGTTATAATCATATCATCCACATACAAAGAAATCAAAACAATTTTCCTCTGTTTATTATACTTGGTATACAGATTTGGAGCATTCATGCTTCTATGAAAACCATGCTGTAGAATGAATCGATCTTCTCATACCACGATCTGGGTGCTTGTTTTAAACCATATAATTTCTTGTTCAATCTACAAACTAGATGTTCCCGCCCCTTTTTAACAAACCCTTCAGGCTAAACTAAATAAATCTCTTCTTTCAATTCACCATTCAGAAATGCAAACTTAACATCTAACTGGTGTAGCTTCCACTTATATTTTGTTGCTAAAGAAATTAGCATTCTAATGGTATTTAATTTTGCTACAGGAGCAAAGGTTTCATCAAAATCTATTCCCTCTAGTTGTGAATAACCCTTCGCTACCAGTCTAGCTTTAAACTTCTCTATACTCCCATCTGCATTCACTTTAGGTTTGTACAACCACTTGCAACCAATGGGTGTTTTTCCTTCAGGCAGTTCAACTAGATCCCAAGTATGGTTTTTAGTAATTGATTCAATTTCTTCATTCATCGCAGCCCTCCATTCATCAGATTGACTTGCTTCTTTATAGTTTGTAGGTTCCACAATGTTTAAAATACTTGTCATTAAAGCATAGTCTTTCAATCTGGCTAGTAATTGTGTTTGCCTACCTGATCTCCTTGCTAGGGGACTTACCTCAAATCTGTTTGCTTCAGACTTGTACGGGCTTGCCTTATTGACTACATCACCTGTTTCTTCTTCTTCATGCTCTTGCTCATTAGGGGAAAGCATTAGGGAATTTGAGGCTAAAATGGGCCTCCTAAGAAAAATGTACAACCAAAATAAAAGTTATAAGAACCAATAAGATTCAAGATGATGATTTAAACCATGGGGGATGATTCACATTTTTTAAGTAAAAGGGTAAAAATATTAAAAAATAATAAAATAATAAAAATACTTTTTTAACTTGTATTTTCAACTTATCTCCCAAATTTTTTACTCAAATTTTGAGTAGGAGTACTCGTTGGATGAAAAATTTAATTCCTCATCCAAGGAGTACCCATGTTGCATACTTTCAATGGACCCTACAACATAAAAAACATGATTGTAATCACGTTTTTTTATGTATTTCTAATTTTTCGTGTAGTAGGACCCATCGAAAGTATGCAACATGGGTACTCCTTGGATAAGGAATTAAATTTTGCATCCAACGAGTACTCCCGCTCGAAATTTGAGTAAAAACTTTGGGAGATAAGTTGAAAATATGAGTTGAAAAAGTAGTTTTTTCATTTTTCCCTCTAAACTTTGATGATGTCATCAAATCTTATTTGATTTTTTCCACTATTATTTTATAATTTCCTTAGGAGGCCCATTTTAGACCTCAAAATTCCCCAGATATCACGATTATCCCTGTTGTTTTCTTCCAACAATAATGGAATGTGCCATTCATTATTACTGTCATCCTTTCCTTCCTCAACCTGTTCATGAAATATCACATCTCGACTTGCAAATATTTTATGAGTCACGGGATTAAATAACTTGTATGCTTTAAACTCAGTGCCATATCCTACAAAGATACATTTCATGGCTTTAGGATCTAACTTCTTTCTATCCACCTTGGGTATATGGGCAAAGGCTTTTGGCCCAAATACTCTCAAATGACTCATTGCTGGTTTGAATCCATGTAATGCTTCAAAGGGAGTTTTGAAGCCAAGACATTTAGTAGGACTCATATTCTTTAAATAAACAGCAGTGTTTATGGCTTTAGCCCAGAAACCATTTGATAGACCCTTACCATGAAGCATACTCCTTGCGCACTCCACAAGAGTTTTGTTCTTTCGTTCTGCCACTCCATTTTGCTTTGGTGTATGAGGCACTGTAAACTATTGAACAATCCCATGATTTCTGCAAAAATTCATGAACTCACCCAACCTGTATTCTCCCCCTTGATCTGAGCGGAGAATTTTTATACATTTTCCTGTCTGCTTTTCTACCAAAGTTTTAAATTCTTTAAAACACTGAAAGGTTTGACTCTTTTTACTCAAAAAATATATCCAAGAGAATCTAGTGCAATCATCAGTAAACATAAGAAAACAATATGCACCACCTAGCGACCTGGTCTGCATAGGTCCGCATATTTTTGTATGCATCAGCTCTAGAATATCTCTTCTCTTTCTATCAATATGCAAAGGAAATTCCTCTCTATGCATTTTCCCTAATGCACATCCATCACAATCCAACTGAACACTATGAAAAACAGGGAGTCCATCGACCATACCTTTTCTTTGAAGTAACATGAGGTCTTGTAAATTAAGGTGACCAAATCTCTGGTGCCAGAGGTTTCGGCTGTCAATCCTGTTGCGACCATGGCTTGTTGTGGTATGCTTTTGACATTTAGTCTGTACAGGCTCCCCACACACACTCCTGATGCAATTGTTTCCATCTTACTATCCTTTATGACACAACGTGTCTTGATATAAGTAACTAGCGGTGTAGAAATTTGAATAACTAATATATTATTCACCGAGATTCTCCTGATCACACACTATTTTAGCTTCATGCATAATACAGAATCTCTTCTACCATTGATCATCACATGCGGAAATAAAATCAATTGCATGCATACATTAAAACCATAAACAATCACATATATGAACACAGTATTTAATGGGAAAGCTTAAAACTAAAAACCCCAAATATCTGTATATTATATGTCATGGAGATCATGTAACAAACATAGTACAAAATCTCCTCACAAGCTCTCATGCACACCCTCAATTGCTACACACTATCAAGCTAGATCTAGCAAAACACATGCTCCAATCTTTTGCCACTTGATAGCCAGCCTCTATTGCGTAATCAATGTTGTAGGATGGCTCATTAAATAACATAAACCACCTGGCTTGTACTGCGCAATCCTCATGGGCTCTTCCAATCACTGGTAGTTGCAAATATGCAACAGTATAGTCACAACTGATAGTTAACCTGCTCTTTCACCTATCTCTGCACTGGTCTCCACTGAAACTGTCCATGCACTGAAGTTAACTGATGTGTTCTTTAGTTGATTAATGAGTTTATAATTAGTGAATTAATTAATAATTAATTCACACCACTCTCACTAATTGTATCAATTAGTTAAACTGAATACAAATAGCTCAACTATGTTTAGATTAGTTAAACTGAACACAACTCCATTAACTTCCTCAATCAACTCCACCAAACTATGTCACATGAGTTCTAACTGAAGTATCCATGCAATAGCTCCACATAACCCTCAGGAATAGCGTAATTCCTTCTGTCAGCTCCTGTGCCACATCTGTGCACTTAACTGAAGTGCTCCAAGAGAATAAGATAATGTTTATAGTCCAAATATTATAAAGAGCTAATAATATTCGACATATCTATTTTTAGACTGGCAATCTAAAAATAGATTCCGCCCAATATGTCTAAAAATAGAAGTCCATCTATTTTTCCAACTTGACCAACCATCCACAAATAGCATCCTGCAACTCATAGAATCATGATCGACATGTCTAAAAATAGACTTTGTGCCAAAAATAGTCTGCGGGCCCACTTAGTGAAGGCAACTTCTTTCCACTAAGTTCATCATCTTGTTGCAATCTCAACAAGAAGATCTTGATCTATTATCATTGATATAGAGATCAAGTTTTTCCTAATCCCGGGCACATACAATACATTCTTAAGATGTCTAATGTCACCATTAGGCAATCTTACAGGAATATCACCATACCCTTTTATCTCATGTCCTCTGTCATCTCCTAGAAAAATTTTAGATCCACATGAAGTTTCTTCAAGAAATTCAAACCATTCTTTCTTACCTGTCATATGTGAGGATGTGCCAGAATTGACATACCATATGTCGTCCTCATCTTCTTTAGAAGCTGAAAGCGCACAATCAGCTACAAATAGTCGAGTTTCATGATTATAGTCTTCATCTTCATTAACAAAATATCCTTTGTGCCTACTCTGACTAGTCCTTGATTCATCTGTCTGCCTCTTAAAACAATCCCTAATTTCGTGGCCAACTTTTCCATAGTAAAAACATTTCTTGTTTGAAAATTTGTTTGCAGACATACCTCTAAATGGTCTCTTTTGAAATGTGCTATCTCTTCTCTGTTGCTGTTGTGGCTACTTCCCTCTAAACTATCGCCTCTTCGCCATCAGAGCAAGATCATCACTCTACGGTCTTAAGTTCTGCCGACGCTCTTCTTCTTGTAGCAAAATTCCTGTCAATTCTTCAAATGTAGGGGCTTTATCCCTCGCTGCCAATCCTATGGTGAACATCTGATATTCATCCTTCATTCTATTCAATGTAATTGTGACTAGATCAGAATCGAACACCTTTTCTCCAATGTCTCCCAATCTGTCCTTGAGGTCTTTAACCCTTGCAATGAATCCAGCAGCAGATTCATTTTCCTCCATCCTCATCGCAAACAACTTGCCTTTGAGTGAAAAGATGCGATTTGTATTTTGTGTCTGGTATAAATTCTTAAGCATCGTCCAGATCTCAGTAGACGATTTGCCATCTCTAATGTGTGGGATAATATTATCCTTGACGGACATCTTTAGTATGACTTTTGCTTTGTTCTCCCTTTTATCCCAGTCTTGTATAAGTGCGGTTGTTCCTGTTACAATATTTGGTTTCTGCTCCTCGCCTGTGAAAATCGACCACGCATTTGCTCCCTCAAGCAATGTTTGTAGCTTGAATTTCCAATTGGTGAAATTGGACCCATTGAGTTTGCTAGACTCGTTGATATATGTTTCTATGGTATCATTCATACTGGACTGATCTGATTCCAGACCCTCCGATGATTCTAACCAGTTGAATAATTACAAGCTACACTAAAAAAAAATTAATACATACCAGATCATGATCACCGATCTACCTCCAATCTGGCCCGATCTTGTGACTGTAACTTAGATCCTCCTCTGATCTGATGATTACTATGTCTGCGACTTGAATTTACCACCAACGGGCAAATCCCCTTTGCAGAACCGCCAACTATGTATCTGCGACTCAGATCTACCACCACCAGGAAAATCTCATGTGCAGAACTGCCAAAGAGAGAGATTGGCACTTTTCTAAGGCAAATATCCACGCCAAATTAAAAATTTGTATAAGCAAACCAGATTGGCACGGGTATGGCCCTGGCAGTTGCGCCAATTGCGCTTTTCGGCGCGACTGTCAGTAGAAAAAACAGCGCCAACCCTCCTATGCTCAGAGATTCCAAAAAATCATCTGAGACCTGTGAGTCAGTGGTTTGTTGTAGATCACCTGCTCCTATGAGCACTAAGCTCCTGTGTGCATCGCCACTAAGGCTCTCAAAACAATTCAAGCTCACCCGGTCTGAGCTCTGCATTAGGGGAATTTTGAGGTCTAAAATAGGCCTCCTAAGGAAAATGTACAATCAAAATTCACTTTATGAGAACCAATCGCATTTTAGGGGATGACATCATCCCTAATGGTTGAGGTGGCATTGATTGAGTTAAAGGTAATTACTTGTCACATTTTCAACGGTGGATAAAAACTCATGGTTAACCATGGTAGTGCTCTAAGTACTTTTAAAGACAAAGTAAAGTACTCCTAATAAATGCCATTTCACATTTTTTGAATAAAAATACATTATTGTCATTTCATATTTATTTAAAGAAACAATGCATATCCCTATATATTTATTATATTATATTATATTATTTTTATATAGTATATTAATTACATGTTATTATACAATTTAAATAATATAAATTTTAATTAATAACATATAATAATTAAGAATGTATAAATTTATATTTATATTTTATTTTAAGTTATTTAAGTACAAAGGTAAAATGGATTAGTTGTTCAATGATAATGATTTTTTCTTGAAAAACTCATTCTTATTTATAGTCACATCAATACAATTTTTTTATTAATTTTATTTTGGTACAAATTTTGAATTGAATTTAACTATGGTTACATGGATTGTGGTGCAAAAAGTGAATTTCAAATTAATAAATATTATTTATTGGTTTAGCTATTATTTTATTATTTCCTTAGGAGGCCCATTTTAGACCTCAAAATTCCCCTAATGGATACCAAGATAAAAACTGGATTGAATAGAAACTACAACTCATAGGTGAGTACTGCACCTAGAGACTGCACACAAATGGAGAGTACACTCTACATTCATTAATCAAACGATACAACTATAAGTACATCACAAAGAGGTAGGAAGTTGTAAACAAACTCCTATATCCTAGGAACTAATCCTAACTAAAGGAGCTATGTTACAACAATGTAACCATTTCTCCATTAATATACAAATAATATTAATTATTTCCAACTTTAAGGGAAATGTAAGCTGTAAACCGAAGGTTTTCTTGATCTCTAGACATTTACAATCATAAATTCCAAATAAATTACAATAATAGGAAGGTAAGGTTGCTGCAAACAAATATTTAGAAATGGTGTTATCCCGGTGCCAAGTAATAGTGATTATGGATATTGTATTAGTAAGATCCCTTTCCGTTTTTAGATAGGCTAAGTGGACTATGGCACAAGAGAGAAAAAATAACTTGATACCGAGTCTGTTTAGGGAGAGGAGCCAAGTTTGTTTCAATATATGTTAAGGTAGGAGGATAAGAACTACTTAGTAGGAATAGCTCCGAAAGAGGAAGGGGTTCAATAATCTCGTCTGAATGAATGAAGTGGAAAACGCCAAAATTTACTTTTAACTATACAAAGAAAGCAGTGAATATAGTAGAGACAACTTCTTTGGATTCTCCAAAGGTAATTTTAGAAGTTATAAATTTAGTTATCATGGATAGTTGAAATGATTTTTAATACTATGGATTGTTAAATTGTCAAAATAATTTGAAATATTTATTTTGAGATTTTTATTTCATTAAATTTTTATTTATTTTGTGGTTTTTGAGAGTTACTATTAAACATTAAAAAATAGTGCAAATTCTTATTTGATACATGTGAAGAAAAATGCAATTTTTTTGGTACTTTAATGTTGGATTTTTTTTATTATTAAATATAGACTGCAATAATTTTTTAAATAATTAAGATGAGTAAAAAATTTTAAGAAAAGAATAGGATTTTTTGATTAAAAGTGGACAGACTTAATTTGTTCTTACTTTGGTGTCTTATTATTCAAATTTTTGGATAAGGTTTGATAAGCTAAACTTGATCATGTAATTTTCTTTAGCTTAATTGTAAAATATATAGTCACTAATCAAGCATGATGTTACTCTTTGCTCCCATCAAAAGCCATATTGAAGTAGATGTTGCTACCTCTTTGCGTTCCTCAAGCTAGAGGTGGAAATCTATTTATTTTTAAGTTTTAAATTTTCACTTTTCATAATCCTTGGCTTATCATTATTTGTTTTCTAAAGTTTGAAATAATAATTAGAAATTTTTATTAAAAATGTGAAATTTAAATCGATTTATTAAATTATTTATAATTATTATTAATTATATTTTAGATCAAAAGTAAAAAAAATTAGGACAATGTTGTCGTTATATAGAAAATGATTATCAAGAACCATTTATATAGCATTGTGCTCAAGATGAGCAACCAAACACACATATTCACAACTGAGAATTGTGCTTTTGCATTGGAATATGAGTGCATGTACCCAAAAAAACTAAAAATGAAATAAATTAGACTTTCGAATTTAATAAATTGAGTGAACCACCTTAAGTATTGGAGTATATATCAACAATTAATTACAACCTTTCGAAGCAAAGTTGATAGCCCATTTTAATATCAATCTAATCCCTATGTCTGAAAAGAAAGTCTGGCCTCTTTTCACATAAATCTTACGAAACATAGAACATGAATGATACACAAAAGATATTAATATAATAGAGTAGCAAAGATGTTAATATAATAGAATAGAAAAGATGTCAAGTTTTCCCTGTCACCATGGAACCAAGGTTTCAGTGACATGGCACTGATGATAGGGCAAGCAAAAAAACAACAAAGGAAACCTTCAAAGCACAAAGGAGAAACTTGCAGAGTCCTTAGCACCATGCACTGAGAAAACTAGCACCAAATGCCAGAAAGAAAGGTGGGAAGGAACCCATATCGTCCATCATATCACCTGCACCTTCGGATGAAGTTATACCGGATCAATGGTAGTGGAGTTACTATATGGAAACAGAATAGAATGTTAGAGATCAATGATAGGTAGATACTATGGGACAACTGGTGCCCACGAGGCATCATCAATGGTAGAAGTTAAACACAATATTATATGAAATTTGTAAATTTTTCCATTAACCAAGCTTAAATTGGAGAAAAATGTCACCAACGAATCTTAAGGACGGGACTTTAATATAAGTGTTATTTCATCTATACTTCATCTTTACCATTGTTAAATTAATGTCTATGCTAGATTAATTGCTTACCCAAGTACTATACTGTGGTAAATGTAATTGTTGCGTTCAAAAAGGTAAAAAACAATTATTTTTTATGGGTAAAATTTAGGTATATATATGTTTGTTACAATTAATGGAGCAAATATAGTTTTCTCACATACGTCACTTCCATAGAGAATTTTCCTTACAATTTGTCTCTGTTTCCACATTGAGATTAATGTGTTTTTTTTTTTTTTTCAGCACGAAAAATACTTTTGATTTATATAAGTGTATCAAGGCACATAACTATGCAAAATCAAAAATCCAAATTTGGTTTTTACAATTTTCACAATTCAAGAACTATTTTCCAGGTTTTGATATCATTAAAACATCAATTTAATCCTCTTTTTTCACTGTTTACCTCTTATACAAATCAGAGTGGTTTAAAACAAAAATTTCACTTTTCATCGGTAGGAGCATTCCTTTACATAGCCAACTTTAGGTACAAAATTCAAAAAAAAAAACTCTAACTTACTTCACAATGTATTATCTCTGCCTCTCCTTTGTCCATAATATAGAGTTCTCTCTCTATCTGAAATTGACCATACCTTTCGCTCCCTATCCATTTTCATTATGGAGTTCATAGTACACATCACCGAAGCGTCCATTTAAACCCCTCTTAGATAATATGTCTGCTTCAGTATTTTTTTTCTCTATAGACATGGCTGAAAAGGATAGCAGAGAAAGATTGCTTCAGATATTTCATTCTATCCAACCAATGTGTGAGAGAACCTGGATTTAGCCGTGTTCCTTTGTTTATATGTTCTATGATAACCTTCGAATCTCCAAAAACCCATAACTCCTCCATATATAGTTGATTGGAAAACCACAGCAAGCCCCATAGTGCTATGATTTCAGCCCGCATATTAGTCCCTCTGCCTCCATTCCACTAAATTTTGTAGTGGCACTCCGGGGATAAAATTAGCCACAGTTATGGCTTTGTGATGCCCCATCAAAAAATCTAGCGGGGTATTGCAATTCAATTGGTCTCATCTTTATGGACAAATCCTTTGTGGGTTTCTGATTTACTTTAAGCTTATCCATTGTACTATATACCTTTTCAAAGATCTCCCACAGTTTCAGCCCACATATTAGTCCCTATGCCTCCATTCCACTAAATTTTGTAGTGGCACTCTGGGGATAAAATTAGCAATGCCCCACATCCACAGTTATGGCTTTGTGATGCCCCATAAAAAAATCTAGCGGGGTATTGCAGTTCAATTGGTCTCATCTTTATGGACAAATCCCTTGTGGGTTTCTGATTTACTTTAAGCTTATCCATTGTACTATATATCTTTGCACAGATCTCCCACAGTGTGTTGTGTTTCCCTTCAAAAATACTTCTATTTCTCCCACGCCATATTTACCAATGTAATGTAATGGGTATGGTTCTGAGACGTTGGCCCCGCCTGAACCACCAACTTATACAATTGGTAGTTGTTCTGTATTCTGAACATGGAAGTTTTAGTATCTGACAAAGCATTTTTAAAGTCTCTTTAGCAAAATCACAGCTCTAAAATAAATGTATATTGTCTTCCCTATTTTTTCCACACATCGGACATCTTCCTGGACCCTGCGATCCCTTTTTTTTCAAATTTTCCCATGTCAGATTTTTATTCTTCCATATGAGCCACATGAGGATGACCATTTTTTTCTGTACCCTTACTTTCCACATCATTTTGAACCAACTATCTGGTTCCTATTCTAGTCTTTTTCTTGTCAAAACAGTGTAAGCTTCCTTTTTATTGCTCTTTGTTTTCATTGAAGTTCCTCTCCAAGTCAACCTGTATCCTTCTATGTCATTTCTCAATCCCATACCTCTTAGTAACTTGATGTAGTTTTCCCAATCCTCTTTATTGTTCTCTTCCAGTCCCATCTCATGCTAGTTTTTCCAGCTCGGGATATCCGAATTCCATTCCCTTATTATCTACCCCATGAAGAAAATACCTCTTTGATTTAAGGTGTCTAGGATCCCACTTCCCAGTGGTGTGGAAAGTTCATAGCCAAGCATATTTAAACTGCCAATTTGTATCTTGCTTCCGATTCCAAATTTCCATTCTAAGTTCTCTTTGAATTCTAACTAGCAGTTGTTGAACCCTCTCCAGGTTTCTGATCTACATTTGAAGACCTCCCATCCCATAATCAGGATGTCCTTTGGTTCCCTTGTGTCTATATATTTAATCTTCATGATTTCTGCCCAGATAATATCTTTTGTTATACAACTCCACATTGATTTGAATATGAGGGACTTCCCAAAAGTGTCCAAATCCAACCTACCCCATCCTCCCTTCTCCTTCTGCTTTGTTAAACACTCCAGGCGTGCCAAATGGATAGACTTACTTTCTTTTCCCCCACTCCATATAAATCTAGCAATTATTCTATTTATCTTTGCAATTGTCTGTTTTGGAATCCGGAAAATATGAGCCCAGTAGACTGTGTACTATTGCAGAAATGCTTGAGACAAAATAAGCTTGCCTCCTCTCGATAACCATCTAGATGCCCAAACATGGATCTTTTTATTATATTTCACTGCTAACCATTTCCAATCCTCCACTGTGTATGTTGTCGGCTTCAGCCGAAATCCCAAATATGTCAAACCATTTCTAAGTAGGGTTGATTTAAAGTTAAATAGGGGCCCCAACTCATTAAGTACCTCATCCTCCCTATTTGCATAAAATATACATGATTTTACTTCACTTGCCCGCATGCCTGTTGCATTACAAAAATCGTTCAGGATGACTCTAAATCCTTCCCAATTCCTTTTCTCCTTCTCCCCAAATCCAAGTACGCCATCGACAAAGAAGTTGTGGGTCACCATCTTCTCTCTGCAAATCTTCAATCCTTTAAATTTGCCATTGTTCCTTGCTTTTTTGAGCTTTAAACTTAAGGCATCCATGATCAAAATGAATAACAATGGGGACAACGAACATCCCTGTCTTAATCCTCAGCCTGGATTGAAAAAATCATATGCAATTCCATTTATTAGAACCACCATAGAAGTCTATGTTATACACACCATAATCCACGCCACCATCTCCCTATCCAAACCAATTTTGAATAATATCATTCTTAAGGAATTCCATTCAACCCTATCATAGGCCTTATTTAGCTCTATCTTCATGACCATCCCATCCAATTTCTCTGTCTGCATAGAATGAAGAATTTCTTGTGTGATGGCTACAGCTTTTTGGATACTCCTACCCTTCAAAAAACCTGCCTGCTCCTTTGTAATGTGTTTGGAAAGAATGTCCTTAATTCTTTCTACTATAATCTTGGAGTTTAAATTCTTATAAAGGGTGTTACAAAGGGAAATGGATCTGTAATCATAAAAAGTCAGCTTCACTTTCCTTTTAGGTATCAATGTGAGGAAAGTTGATTTTATAGCTCCGTGCATTCTTCTTGTATGTTTTACATCTTCCACCATCTCCGTAAGTGCCAAAGAAAATTCATCAAATAAATGCAGAAATAAATCTGGGGTCCATCCATCCGGACTCGGACTCTTGTCTACAGCAAAATATTTTAGAATAGTTTTGGTTTCCTCTGGACTGGCCTGTTGTTTTAATGTGATTACTTCCTCCTGGTCGAACATGACAGGGAAATCTTCTATATAATCCATTTGTACACCAATTTTTGGAGAAACTTTTTTCTCATATAAAGAGCCAAAATAATCCACCACTGCCCTTTTTATATCCTCTATTTTGCTTGCAATCACCCTGTTTACTTCAATCTCCCAGATTGTGTTTGAGCATCTTCTCCCATTTGCCACTTTGTGAAAGAATTTAGTATTTTTGTTCCCACATTGTAACCACATCACCCTGCTCTTCAGTCTCCATTCCTTCTCCTCCATGAGTAGGTGTGTCATTTATTCTTCTTCCAATAGCTTTAATTTATCCCAATAGTCATCCGACTTTCTTCCCTCCTCAATGTCCTTTAAAATCCCAATCCTTTCACTTCGAATCTCTATAATTTTGATCTTCATTTGTTTCTTTTGTCTCGTTGCCCACTTCTTAACCACTTTCTTTAAATCCCTCAAAGACATAGTAAGATATGTCATTTCTGACATTTCCTTTGATCTTTTATGTTTTTTCATATAGTCCCAAATCAACACATTAAAATATTCAATGTTCAGCCATGATCTATTAAATTTGAAAGGTATGCCACCTTTCCTTTCTTCAAAATCCCACTGTAAAGTAATTGGCCTATGGTCAGACACAGTAAGATCCTCAACATTCGCTTTCATTTTGTCCATATGTAATCTCATACTATTGCTAATAACAAATCTATCCAGCATTTTTCCTATGAATTCACCACCTTTCCTACCATTCAGCCATGTTGGGCTATTATCCATAAATGAAATATCACTAATCCCAGAGTTCTAGAAGATCTTCTTTATATCCTCCAACATCGGATCACGTCTCCCTCTATCACCCCAAATTTCATTATCATTTAAAACACAACTTAGATCACCTGCTATTAAAAGTTTATGGAGTAATAGAATCCCATAGTCCTCTATTCGCCTCCGAAAGATAAACATGTCCTTATAAGGAGCATACATGTTAATAATATTAATTCAGTGTTGAAAGCCCCTGGCCCGAGAGAAGGATGCCTTTAAAGAAGCTGAAGGCTCTCATGTTCGCCCACTTGGGATCCCACAGAGCCACCAACCCTCCATATTGTCCATCTGCATCAATTGCTACCATATGCCAATCAGTGTAAATAGCAAAAAATTACATGATAGCACTATCAACAGAATGCATTGTTTCCTGAATAAAAATGAAAGTAGGATTATAAAAAAAGAGAAAATTCTTGACCGATAGGAATTTTTCTTTCTCACCCAAACCCCTAATGTTTAGAGAGACAATCTTCATGGGAGAACCAGGTTATCCGGGGTCAAAGCTCTAAGGACCATACTAATGGCTAATGATACCGGTGCATCTCTAAAATTTCTATCCGGATAAGTGTCCTTTAATTCTGATACTGGTACATTCTTCTTCTTTCTTTTAGATTTTCCATTTCCCCGCCTTATAGTAACATTTGATCTCAACAATGGACTGATTACAATTTTGGGGGATGAATGATTGCCCTTATTCACTATAATTGGCTTCAGGATAGGATCATTTCCAGACAACAGTAAATCTAAATGGCTCCCTACGAAGTTCCGCTAGGATGGGGAATCCATCGCTTTGTTTAAAGGGGAGTTAGAGTACACTGTCAATGGATCAGAGACAGTGTCAAGTTTCTTAATGGGTGAATCTAGAGTTGTCAGGGTAGGTGGATTCACCAAGTCAACCCAAGGATGTTCAAGGGTTTCCGCCACTATAATCTCATTCAAAGCTGGATTAACCCTCATACCCTGGGGGATAAAAGAAGATAAAACCCCCCCTCACAAAACAAAACATTCGGCAAGTAGATTGGCGATACAAAAATATTAGGTTCCACATTCGAAATGGGAAATGTAATCTCAGAATTACTATCCTTAATATGATCAATACAGGGGGATGACTTACTCGTTGCCTTCGCAGAAACCATAGGTGCTTTAGCACTCTCACCACAGGTCCGCGCATGCTTCAGATTATCCGCCATTGTCCTCTTTTCCATAACATAATCCTTTCTCCGCGGGTAATTCTTCAGAAGGTGTCCCGTTACATGACAACAGTAGTAGCAGAACGACATTTTCCAATAATCTACAGCTTGTTGATATATTTTACCGTTCCACTATAAATCGATATAGGCAAGAAAGCCTTCGGAAAATGATGCCTCAATAAGAATCCATGTTGAACGCTTATCGTAGATGCCAAAGCACTTTGGATCCATGTAGCGGAATTTTCCTAAACAATCCTCGATCTCCATTAAGGCCTTTTGACTCCAGAAATGCAGTGGTAGTCCGTTGAGTTTTACCCAAAATAGATGATTAACAGGGGCATTTAAATATGGGTGGAAACCAATATCCCACTGGTGTAAGGCCAATAAGCACCTCCCACTCACCCAGGTTCAACAGAGGACCATGGCAACGTCTTCTTCCTTTAATAGATGGAAACAGTACCAGCCCTGTTCCAATTTGCTAATGATGGGCTTGTATCCCAACAACTTCTCCCAGGATCCTAAAAGCCACTTTATAACATCACCCTTTCCATGGTTTTAAAACTTCCATCTACCTATCATTGCTCTGGTTGTAAGACTTTCCAGTCTTTCCCACATAACATCGCTACCAAAACTAAGTAATCGACCTTTCGCTCCTGGTTTGATAGTCTTCCTCACCCTGCCCCATGGTTCCTTAGGATCTAAAAAATGGTATGAGCTTTGATCAGCCCCTGAAATGACAGGTTCCTCCTATAGTTTTTGTGAACTATATCCTGCAGGTGCCAAACAGTGGAGTTTTGGAGTAATTTCGGTTTTCTTTGTTCCTACCTCTTCTGCCACCCAAATTTTACGTAGAAATGATAGGTCTAGCACCT
>JAXQQM020088819.1:0-33806 GCA_034641835.2 Pinus albicaulis | reverse complement strand
CTCATGTATCAATTTGCGTAATGGACAAGGGAGATAGATCCATAATGTGATGTATGTTCATGGGATCAAAAATAACTTCATTTTTCTTTGTATTGTGGATCAAAATTTAAATGTGGAATTTGATAAATCACATTGTGTTTTTAAAGATGTCCAATATCATTAAGAGGTTATTTCCACAAGTACTAGAGCTATAGGATTTTATAACCTGGATATGACCTGGACAAGTCATCAAGCGTTGGTTTCTACATCGATGTAAATAAAAAGGTTATGGAATCAAGGGTATGGAAATTTAAGTCGAAATCTTTTAATGTTACTTCAAAATAAATCAATGGTTGAAGTTATTATTACTATGAAGAATTATCTTGTTGAACATGAAGCATGCACATTGGGTAAGAAATATAGAGAGGAATTTCATGCACATAAAGGAAGAAAATAGAGGGAAATACTTGAATTTTTTCATACTAATGTATGTACAACTATGAAAACCAGATTTCTTGGTGGAGCATGGTTTTTTACTATTTTTGTTTATGATATATATAGGTATAAATGGGTTTATTTCATAATAAATAAGAGTGATGTTTTAAGTACTTTAAAGAATTTGAAAATATGGTAGAAAAATAAAAGTGGAAAATCCATCAAAATTTTCATATCTGATCACATGGAAGAATAAAAATCGAGATCATTTAATAAATATTATAAAATAAATGGGATTACCAAACAATTTATAGTGCCACTTAAGCCTCAGCAAAACATAGTTGCTACGAACAAAAAGGGAATGATAGTGTAATGTGCATGTAGTATGCTTCAAGGTAAAAAGGTCTCTAATGGGTTTTGGGTTGAAGCTATTAATACTATTATTTACTTTAAAGATAGTATTCCAACCATAAGTTTAGATATTAAAACACATTTTTAATAATTTTAGCGATATAAATTAGTCATATAAGAGTTTTTGGATGTAAGCCATTTTCTCATATATTAAAAATGAATGAATAAAGCTTGATGAAAATTCAAATAAGTTCATGTCTATTGGTTATTGTGATGATAACAAAGCATAAAAGTTGTATTATCCCCGTTTACATAGATTTCTTTCATCTAGGGTTGCAACATATCATGAGAATGAAGATGAAGGTGATAAAATGAATAATATTGGTGTATGACATGATACTAATGATTATGTCAAAATATATACAAGTTTTGAACATGAACACAAAAAATCACAAGAATAGGTACAAGTTGAAGAGCAAGAACCATCAAGAATTCATGACATAACAGGAAGAGAAGAAGCATATGAATGAAGGAAAACTCCAAGAAGGTCATCATGTGAAATTTAGACATGTATAAGGGATAAATATTATGTTTTTATTGTTCATGTAATGAATGTGGTAGAATATCCAAGTTATGAAGAATTTAAATCATATAAAGAAAGGAGAGATGCAAAGAATGATAAATATAACTCTATAGTAAAAAATGACATATTGGAATTAACATAACTGTCTAAAATTAAAATTCATGTATGATGAAAATGATTATACAAATCCATGTTTAATTCTGATGACAGCATTGATAAGTATAAACTTAGATTGGTTTCTATTCAAAAAAAGGGAGGATTGATTATAAAGATACTTTTTTACATGTAGGTAAGTTGAACACAATTAGAATAATGATTGCATTAGCTACAAAACATAATTGGAAAATGCATCAGTGAGATGTCAAATATGCTTTCTTGAATGGTTGGTTAAAAGAAGAATTTTATTTTCTTCATCCTGGAGGGTTTTTAAAGAAGGGATAGGAGCATTGTTTTTCTAAGTTAAAGAAATATTTATATGGTTTAAAATAAGAACCAATATTTTGGCATGTGAAAAATGATTCTTTCTTCTATGAGAAAACATTTGTGAGAAGTAAAAGTGATCCTAAATAGTACATCAAGAAAGATAAAAGAAGAGAATATTGATTTAATATCTTGATATGTTGATGATATTAGCATAACAGGAAGTGCATCCAAGTTGATTGAAGAAATTAAAATACAATTTTTGTAGGTATTTGAGATAAAGGATCTTAATGAATTGCATTACTTTTTATGTCTTGAACTTTTGAGGGGATTTGGTAAGCAATTTATCACACAAAAAAAATATACAAGGGAAATCCTAAAAAGGTTCAATATGAATTAGCGCAAGGCGGTATCTACTCAAAAAAAAAAGTTAGATTATACAACAATGATGGAACTAAAGAGGTGAATGGCACTTTGTATTGCGAACTAGTGTGAAATGTGAACTACCTCACCACTCCCAAGAAAAATATAGAATATTCTATCAACATCCTTAGTCAGTTCAAGGCTAAGCCTTGTGAAAGCCACTAGAAAGAAACAAAGAAAGTCCTTTGATATCTGGAAGAAATACTTAATTTTTCTATTATGTATACTCATGAAATTATATTGATTTTGAAGGTTAATATAATTCAAATTGGGATAGAAATATTGATGACAGAAAATCGACGAGTGGATATTCATTCAATATAGGATAAGAGATCGTATCGGGGATAAGCAGGAAATATCCAACTGTTTAAACGTCTTCCACATAAGTTGAATATAAATTCTTGACCAATGCTTGTGAATTTGTTTGGTTAAGCAGGATTATTGAAGATATTGGAGAAACAAAAATTTCCAACAAGAATCAAATGTAACAACCATAGTTTGATTAAGTTGGAAAATAATCCAATTTATCATTCAAGAACAAAACACATTGAATTCCAGTGCCATTTTGTAAGGGAAAATATACATTGAAAGGAGATTCACATAGTCTATTGTAATACATGTTAAAATGTAGCTAACACCTTTACCAAGCCTCTTGGCAAGATGAACTTCGAAATATGTAGACAACATCTAGGCATTGTGAAAAATCAATTTCTGCATTAAGGGGAATGTTAGAATAATATAGAAATGGAGTGCTGTATAATTTTGTGTTGTATGGCTGACGAGTTCTCCTATGATGAGTTCTACTTGTAAGTTGTTGTACTGGTTTACTTTGTAGTTAGTGCTATGAGTAGGTTTCTTTGTTGTCTATGCTATTATCTATATTATTATATTAGATCCAATTTATTTGGATCTATAATATTGAAGATTTGTCTAAGAGAACCTATATATGTAATGTTTGATCAAGAATTTGGGTAATAGGGTGTGATATTACATATTTTCCGATTGTGTGGTTTGTTCTACTTTCTACTCCTCTTATTATTATTTCCTTTCTATTTTGTTATCAAAGCCACTTTCATTTTCATTGAATCTCAAGAGGATGAATTTCATTATTGAGAATCATTATTGTGACATATACATTTTTTTTATAATTAATTATACCTTTTAAAGAAATTCAAAATTTACAATATTCATCGAAAAGGGTGGTATATTCTTGGAAAATGCCAAACTTATAAAATTTTCTTTACATATTTGTACCAAAGATAACATAATATCTCCCACCATATCTCACTGGGATGAATTTCATCATTCAAAATGGTTTTTGAGAGATGGAGGATTTTTTGAGTGAATTATCCTTTTGAAACAAATTCATAGTTCTAAATGTTCACCAATATAGGTAGGATATTCTTGGGAAACCATGAACCGATAAATGTTTATTTACATATTTGGAGAAATGATATTATAATTGTACACCACAACAACTTACATTTAATTTATGGACTATCAAAGTATTAAAATCCATTCGCTAAGGAATGAAAGTCTTAGGAATTAGTTATTTATTGGATCTATGAAAATATATTTATTTTACTTTTATATTTACCATACACCTACCAGGATCAAAATTCTCAAGTTACAAACCAATTTTTCAGTAAGAAATATTTATAAATCCATTATGGATATAATGAAAGTCTTAGGAATTAGTTATTTATTGGATCTATGAAAATATATTTATTTTAATTTTAAATTTACCATACACCTTGAAGGATCACATTCTCAAGATAAAAAATAATTTTTGTGTAAGAAAGGTTTATAAATCCATTATGGATATATAGTCATTATTTATAGTATTATTTATTTGTATACTAATATA
Source organism: Pinus albicaulis (assembly GCA_034641835.2). NCBI lineage: Eukaryota > Viridiplantae > Streptophyta > Pinopsida > Pinales > Pinaceae > Pinus > Pinus albicaulis. The sequence goes on along the minus strand of JAXQQM020088819.1, from coordinate 29,748 downwards.
ACCATATAATAATAATTAAAAAAATCATAAATTCAATGATAAGCATATATAGATTAGCAATGATACAAGTAATTGATATATAAGTTAAGCACATATAGATTTAAAAATAGATGTAATTCACTTCCACTCTATCATGGGGAGGGTTGAATTGTAAATAAGATTTTTTACAATACAATGAATTATCGAGGCCACATTCCCAAAGAACTGTATATTTCATAAGATACTTACTCATATGAATTTTTTAACTAATAAATTTAATTATAAGGGGAAAAAATGCATGACTAGTTTGAAGATAAATGTCAACCTTTGATTTGTGAATACTACTAAGAATATTATAGAATATTCCATGGAGGTTAAATCCATATCATCCACCTAAAAATTATTGATAGTTAAATTAAAATTATGAAGAATTATTCCAAAATAGACATACTTATGAGCATAAAAAATTTCACATTTTTATATAAACATATATTCTCATATTTAAATTTATTAAAAAACTAAAATTGTCCTTTTTATCTTGCATGATTTATAATTTTTATAATTTAATCTTTTTAATGTGAGAAGTATCGTATAATAACATACATAGTTCGAAAAAAAAAATATTGTAAGAATTAAGTTTTTAAACACATTTCTTAAATTTCATTATAAATTTCTTAAATATAATAGTTATAAATATAAATAATTATTTTAATTTATAGAAAAAATAAATGTTAATTTATGGAGTAAAATGAATCTTATTATTAGGTTTATATATATATATATATATATATATATATATTATTATTTTCAATTACATATTAAATTAAATTTATTATTTTTTATATGTTTATTAATTATATATATTAAAATATCATAGATACTATTTAAATTTTTCTAATGTGATACATATAAAAAAAAATTCTTTGAAAATTTTGATTGTCATATTATGAAAAAAAATGGGTGGCGTGAGAGGGAGGAATTCTCTCTAATCTTGAAGGAAAATTTGGTAGCCAAATACTAAGGAACACCAGGTATGGAAGCCAACAATCAAGGCGAGATGTATAGTATTTTATTGGTATTAACTTTGGTTCACAAGATAGGAACTTCAAACCTAATAATCCTGGATGACTCTATCATCACTAATCAAATTTTGATCAATGATTCATATCCTCAATATAATATTGTTTCTCTCGTAATTAAAAGAATTAATTGTTCTCTTCTCATCCTTTCTCCATTTTATCTCTTGCGCATCCACGAGAATCAAAATTCAAAGGCCGACTATGAAGCCATCTTATCCTTCTTGTTAGAAGAAAGTAAAAAAGAAATCAATGGAAATAGGGAGTGGAAACCAATCTGATAGTTCTCCAATGTTAAATTATTTCCTTATGATTCCCCCTTGACCTACCTCATATGAATTTTCCATGGATATTAAGAATAAAAAAAATTAAAATTTCAAAGGCACCAGGTGACTAAAAAAGTTAGTCACCGCTATTATTTCAAGTGAATTACTACTAAATTTGAGCAATTTTAAGTAACCGAACTAAAAATGACTAACTTAAATGACTAATTTAGTCTAGGAATAAAATATACGACTAGATAATAAGTGACTAAACTAAAAATGACTAACTTAAATGACTAATTTTGTCCAAGGATAAAATATATGACCAGATAATAAGTGACTAAACTAAAAGCGACTAACTTAAATGACTAATTTAGCCTTGGATTAAAATATATGACTATATAATAAGTGACAAAATTAATAATGATTAATGTAAATGACTTTTATAGTCAAAGAATAAAAATATGACCAGTATAACACGTATATGAATTAGTCATTTATGTCAATAATTTTTTATTGTGTCATGCCATAAATGAAAAATTTCAATTTTGGTTTCGAAGTGTTACATTTCACTACAAGATTCTCTGAATCCATCTGCAGTGTTAAAATTCTCTCAGCTGTGTCCAATACTCTTTCCATTAGGTTTTTGATAAGTACTGGATGACAGTTCTCCAAGAAACATTAATGTTGGATACCCTACCCCTCATTTACCTCAGAGTGATCATACCCATGATTCCCTTTGCCACCATGGGTTCCTGATCCGCCCCGACGACTGATCGGCCGCTCGCACCCTGTCCCGCCCAGCTCGCCCAATCACTACACAACACTCGCATAACACCGAACGTGCTCACCAACACGACTTCGCCTGAGGCCTTTGAATCGTCTGCCCACTATGGGGCACACACCCGTTTAATGTTGCCGCTCATCGCCTCTGCCAAAAAGCACGACTCTGCCCATCGCTACACGACACGCCCAAGGTGGGCGTTCACCAATATGGCGCTCCCATTGCACATCACTGTCGCACATACTCGAGTTGGGTGCCCATCGCGCCCCCCACCACTCCGTCGTCGCGACACTAACTCGAGGGTGTGACACTCCCTCATCCTTGCTCCACTTGTATTTACTCATGCGAAATGCCTTCCACGTGTTGCTCAAACGTCACTCCCATTGGAGAGTGTATGAACCTTTGTTATAATAATAATAATAATAATAATAATCTAATTTTAAGGTCACGTCGACCAAGCCAAACACCAAATTGGTGTATGAGACCCCCTTGTTTATGGAATAAGGGACCCACCTCTGCGTAGCGATTTGACTACTAAGTCTACGAAGACATACATACTCTACCCCCTTTGGTTTTGAACCTATGACCTCTTAGGAAGAAACACATGCTCTTAACCATTAAACCTACTCAAGCTATAAATACTCACACACATATAAAATTTATTTATAATATGTTTAATATACATATATTGTACGACCCCAATTTAACATTTGATATGAACCCTAATTAATTTGTTAAAATAATAAATATCAATATTTATATTTTATTGAATTTATTAAAATATTAATTATCAATCTTTATATTTTATTTATTTTAATTATATTATATAAAATTAAATTTTAAATTTTAAATATATTGTGATTTTATATTTAATTAATAATTAAAATAATAAATATTAATATTAATATTTTAATTATTTAAAAAATAATTGTTTAAATATTTGTAAAACGTTTGATTGCATGCCACATTGGAAAAGTCGAAGTTCCGCAGATATCAAAAGTCAAAGGGTAACATGGGCGTCCCGCAGATATCAAAAGTCTAAGTGTAACATGGGCATGGGTTGATTTCATTAAAAATATATATGAAAGTCGAACTTGTCTCCCGTATGAAAGCCTAACAATAGAGGAAAATCTTGTTGTTCTTACCAGCACTGGTTCAATAAGACGAGGTTTTGAGTGCATGTCACATTCGAAGTCTATCAAAAAGTCGAAGTCGGAAAAAGACGAGGTTTTGAGGGCATGCCACATTCGAAGTCTATCAAGCAAGCAATTAAGGCCAGATCGCAGTCCACACGGCACAAGTGTTTTTCGAAGGCGAGGATTCCCAATTTTTCACTCGTTCCTCTATTCTCTACATTTCTTCGCAAGTTGGGGTTGAAGGAAGATATCATCCATCTGCCTGTATCTGTCTGTGAAGATGGCCGAAGATGAAGCTCCACCGGAGTTGAAAGAAGAAGTCACCGAGGTTTGTGTTTTATATTTATCTTTCATTGTAGGTTTAAATATTTTAGGGCACTTATGGGAAACACGCACAGGCAGGACCACAGGATCAGTGAAGTACACCTCACGGAAGTAACCCGAAAATCGTAGCTTTGCATCTTCCTGTCCCAACAATCTCCCTCCGCCCAACCAGCATGAATGAGGTCGAGCGTCTTTAGGTAACGATAAGTCAATGTTAGGGCCTTGGCTACGTAAGCAGATGCAATTACCAAAAACTTCTGTAGTGATTCCCGAAAAACGCCCCTTAGCTTAGTTAGGGTTGAGGTTGGGTTACTGTTCCTACCTTGCTTATTAGTTACCTGGCGCATCTGGAAATCTTTCGAACGGCCCCTATTATTATTTTATTTAAGGTTTCAGTTAATAAATATTTTGAGGATCTGATTTATCCCTTTCCACCCAGATTAGACAGATTCATTTCAATATCATCAAGATGTGAGTGTCAAGGTGAGCTCGGTTTAAATATTTTAGGACCCGAAAAGGCTCGTGCTCCGTGCATTCGATGTCAAGCGTGAGCACAAGCACTAGCGTGTTACTTGGTAGGACTTGAACCATGGTGGGACTATATTATCTACCCAATTTCACTGACCTGACAAGCCATTGTTGATCTGTATTACATTATTTCATTATTTAGAAAACTGCTTATGGCGTTAGAGAGCACAGCCAGCGTTAGAGAGCACAGCCAGCAGCAAGGTTTTTTGCAGTGACGTAGAAGGTGATTTTGACTCTTTAGATGATTGTTGGACAATTTATATACCTTCAGAGGGATGTTGTTACCATCGTTGTTTGGGGGGGTGTGGGTGGCGGCGAGGGCCGGGGGGGGGGTGGTTCTTCAAATAGGAGGATAGTATATAGTTTTAAAGCACAACTTTTATTATTTGCTGGACTGATAGTGTTTTCTGTTGGACATAGTACTGAGAACAATATATGAAACTCAAACTTGTCACCGGTATGAAAGCCCAAGAGCAGAGAAAAACTGATTGTTGTTCAGGAAGATGAGGTTCTGGGTTTTTGGCGCCGAATTGTTATAGCTAGTTCTAAAATTTAGATAAAAATTGGATGTGCTGGTTAGTTGGCACCAAATATTTGCTGTTGGCGGTAAGATTTTTGCAGTTGGCGGGAGGGTTTTGAGGGTTTTGATATATTTGAGAAAATATAATAATATGATTAATTTTTTAGGGCTGGGAATTTTTTCTATATAAAGAGGTGGCAGCAGCAAATTCACAATTGAAGTTTGCAGAGTCACAAGTTTGTTGGATTTTATATTTTTTTATTTCCTCGCTTTGTATATGCTCTGTTTGTTTTAAAATATCCCAAGTCTATGGCCTATCTTTATGGATATATGCGGCCTTCTCTCTGTAATATATGCAACCTTTCTATGGATATCTGCAACCTATCTCTATGCTTATATGAAGCCTTTCTCTATGAATATATATGGCATTTTCTCTATGAATATGGGTGCTTTTTCTTTGAGAGTATATGCGACCTTCTCCTTATTTGTGACCTTCTCCTTGTATTATAGGCAATTTTCTCTCTGTGATTTTGTCTTAATTGTATGCGGCCTATCTCTGAGAAGGTGGATACTATTCTAGCGAAGTGATGTAGCCTCTTGGAGTGACCCAAATAGCCCTAACCCTCTAAAGTTAGGGCATTGATCATGTGAACTTCAAGTCCTGTTCTTATGTGGCCTGTTAGGAGATCGATGCGACCTTCTTGAGCAGTCCTATGTCAAGGGTTTATGTGCCCTTATCTCTGGTCCTTGTGACAGTGATATTTGGCAAGAGATAACAGATCTTGTGACAATGATGTTTGGCAAGAGATAACAGATCTTGTGACTGTAATAGTGTTTATGGATGCAACCTTATCTTAAATTACCTCCATGTCTATTTTTGTTTCTATTTTTGGTCTGATACAATAAGTGATGACTGCGATGATTATTTCTTTGTAGTGATTATTTTAGCATTTCTAATTGTAGCATTCTGTGTTTTCTTTTCAGTTGGATATCCCTCTTTATAATTTCTTCTTTTGTTTTCAGACACAACTGCTGGAAAATATTTTTGATCAGAAATATGGAGGATTGGAAGATTTGCTACTTGGAGAGCTTAAATTTTCGTTCATAGCTTTCTTGGTATGCACATCCACTTGAATGATCATTATCTGATGTATTTTTAATTTAAAACAACTATCTCAACTGCAGAAGCATAAAAAAAATGATTGAACTTGTTTGATCTATTCCCTCGTTCGAATCCTTTGATCTTACAGGTTAACGAATTAGTGTGACAATGGTGATGCTACGGTAGCACACCAACTCCTGCATTGCCTTGTGTGAAATGGATCTGTCGCTATTTATGCCTTCTTCTTCATGCCCATATAGGAATGAAACTTCCATCTATAAATACAGCAAACATACCTGACTGCATATGCCCTTAGTTTTGCACATTAATTCTTATCATCTTCATTTTTATGGTTATCCTCCTACTCCCACCTCTGCTCTGGTTGCAGCAGCAATTAAACAATGGTGGATGAATAAAGCGAAGAGTAGAGAAGTTTCAGCAGGTGCCAACATGCAGGGCAACCTAAACCAATGTTCACAATTGGATATAGACAAACTCAAACTACACAATGTTCTCACATGGAACGACATGATTGCAGATTATGTAAAGAATGGGTTCTGCGGCAAAGCGCTGAAAATGTATTTTCAAATGCAGCGCACAGGCATAAAACCGGACAAGATGGTATTTATCTCTGTAATCAATGCATGTGGACGCCTATCAGATCTGCAAGCAGGAAAAAAGATTCACGAAGATGTCATCACAAAGGGATTTGCGTCGGATGTCTTCGTGGGTACCGCGCTTGTGTCAATGTATGTCAAGTGCCAGAGTTTAGATAATGCACGACAAGTGTTTGACAGGATGCCTGAACGAGATGTTGTCTCATGGAATGCGATCATCGCTAGTTTTTCTCAGAATGGACAACCCCATGAATCATTGTCATACTTCAACGAAATGCAAGTGCGGGGAATGAAGCCCAATTCCATTACCATTATTAGTGCTCTGTCTTCATGTGCTCATCTATTGGCTCTGCCACAAGGTAAGCAGATCCATGGTTATGTGATAAGAAGTGGAATTGAATCTGTTGCTGTGAGCACAGGGTTCGTAGACATGTATGCAAAATGTGGGGATATTAATATTGCTACCAAATTGTTTGAAAGAAAGCCTAACTGGGATATTGTGTCATGGAATGCGATCATTTCTGGTTATGCCTAGAATGACCACCCCCACGAAGCATTGGCATTTTTCTCTGAAATGCAAGTCCAGGGAGTAAAACCTGACCCATTTACCATGGTTAATGTTCTGCCTGCCTGTGCCCATTTATTGGCCTTGGAACAAGGTAAGCAGATCCATGGTTATGCAATAAGAAGTGGGTTTGATTCCGATGTATTTGTCGGAAATACATTAGTAGCCATGTATGCCAAATGTGGAAATGTTAACATTTCCCACAGATTGTTTGAAATAATACCTGCACGAAATGTTGTGTCGTGGAATGCAATCATTGCTGGTTGTTCTCAAAATGCCCTTCCCCATGAAGCCTTAGCATTCTTCTATGAAATGCAATCTCTAGGCATAAAACCCAACTCAATCACTATGGTTAGTGTTTTGCCTGCATGTGCAGATATATTGGCTCTCGAACAAGGTAAGCAGATCCATGGTTATGCAATAAGAAGTGGATTTGAATCTAATGTTGTTGTGGGAACTGGGCTTGTAGATATGTACACCAAATGTGGGAATGTTAACATCGCCTATAACTTATTTAAAAGAATGCCTAAAGAAAATGTTGTATTATGGAATGAAATCATTGCTGGTTATTCTGGAAATGGTTATCCCCATGAAGCCATAACATTCTTCAATGAAATGCAAGTGTTGGGCATAAAACCAGATTCAGTCACCATGGTCATTGTCATGTCTGCATGTGCGCATTTATTGGCTGTGGAACAAGGTAAACAGATGCATGGGTATGCAATAAGAAATGCATTTGAATATGATGTTGTCATGTCCAATGCAATTTTAGACATGTATGCCAAATGTGGGGTTGTTAGCTTTGCCCACAATTTTTTTGCAAGAATGCGTAAACGGGATATTGAGTCATGGAATGCAATCATTGTTGGTTATTCCCAGAATGGCTATCTCAATGAAGCCTTGGCATTCCTAAATGAAATGCAAATCCAGGGCATAAAACCAAACTCAATGACCATGATCAGTATTCTGCCTGCATGTGCTAATTTTATTGCTCTACAACAAGGTAAGCAGATCCATGGCTATGCAATAAGAAGTGGATTTGAATCTGATGTTGTTGTGGGCAACGCACTTGTGGACATGTATGCCAAATGTGGGAACGTTAACATTGCCCACAAGTTGTTTGAAAGAATGGCTGAACGAAATGTTGTGTCATGGAATGCCATCATTGTTGGTTATTCTCAGAATAGCCAACCCCATGAATCCTTGGCATTCTTCAACAAAATGCAAGCTCAAGGGACAAAGCCCAACTCAATAACCATTGTTAGTGTTCTGCCTGCCTGTGCAGATTTATTGGCTATAGATCAAGGTAAACAGATCCATGGTTTTCATTTCTGTTATTTTGATCCGAGACATATACAAGGGTATTAGTCTAATGACTACAAGGTCCTTGATATTTCAAGTTTATAATGCTTCGAGGAAAAAACTTTTGGACTTTTCAACTAGGCCTATATTCTGTTGACCAGATCTTAGTGAATGAATATTCTTCTAGGTTGAGACTTTCCTTTAGAGTCTGTAGCAAATTCTGACCATAGGATTTGTTCAAAGAGATAGCTCGGTATCTTCAAATCAAAGGCAGCAATCGCAGACAATCTTCAGTGTTGATCATTACACAACCTTCAAGAGAATTTCAATCTTTGAAAGGACTGATGAGGAACTCAGCCTCTTCTTCAGTGAAAGCTTATGGATGCCGCCTTTTAAATATTGAAATCAATCCCTTGTGTAAGATTAGTATAACATAGTGATGAAACATGAATTCCTTTTCTTTCAGCTTCAATTGATGTCTCTGGGCCTTCTCAATAATCATCATTTGCGCCTTCTGTCCATAATTTCTAAAGCATTATGGATTTGAATTATCAAGAATTCGAGTCCCCTTTATCTGAAACTTAATTTTCCCAGAATTTGAGGGTTTCATCCTTGATCCATCGTCCTGAGGACATCCTGATTCTCTCGGCTCCCCGCAGCTAGCTTCTGAGGCCTTTTCGGCCTAATACAGATTCGTACTGAGGCCTTTTAGCCTCTGAGAATTTTGGCCCTGTTTTGAGGCCTCATATCTAGAATATTCAAAATAGAAACTTGGATGTAAGGTGGCTTTGAGTACTGCTAGGGAACACTTATTTTCTTAACACAGATTATTTGACTGAGGATTCTGTCTCCTTGAAAGCAAGAAGACTTGCCTAAGCTGCTCTTTCACGGTGAAAGCTTCAACCATGCTCTGATACCATGTTGATACAATGTTGATTCTTCATATGCCTTCTAAACTGATAATTACTTCTATTGATTTAATCCTTTTCATATTCAATTTCATCATTAAGCAATTATATAGAAGACGGAAACTTGACTTGCTCTTAATTTGATCCTTCGCTTGAACGGAAGTGATCCGAATTGCCTCTGAATTGATGAAGTCTAATGAGTATATATGGTGAATAGATGAAACTAAAGTGGTGTGTCTAAAGGGCCAGGCCAACTTCATCTTTTGGAGGACCGACTTAACATTTGGAGCCAAAAATTCAATTTTTAGAAATTTAAATTTTTGTCTTTTGAAGCCGACATGAAGAACATGTCTTATATTTATTGTTACATATATTTGAAGGGCTAAAACATTGATTATCAAAACCGACCATAGCTACAAATTTCACCATTGGGTTTCCTGGGTATATCTTCTTTTCTATGGTTTGAACTTTAATGTGTTTGTCTTCTGATTTATTTACGCTGTGCATATTAAGTTAGGAAACTCAGTTTGCTGGGTTTTATGGAAATTTAACATGTGGAAGTTTGCGTTGAGACTTTTTCCATCTTGTTGCATCCCTGTACACGTTGTGGTGTGTCTTTCAGTCTCATTGGTGACTATCAGACAAGAATAAAGTCTATTTATCTATGATGGTTTACTACTATTGTGATAATGAGATCCCATTGAGACACACCGTATCCATCCCAATGTCATTCTACACTTAGGATCCTGATATATCTATGCTATTTATGCATGACTATGGAGACTGTAATAGTGTTTATGGATGCAACCTTGTCTTAAATTACCTCCATGTCTGCTTTTGTTTCTATTTTTGGTCTGATACAATCAGTGATGACTGCGATGATTATTTCTTGGTAGTGATTATTTTAGCATTTCTAATTGGAACATTACGTGTTTTCTTTTCAGTTGGATATCCCTCTTTATAATTTCTTCTTTTTTTTTCAGACACAACTGCTGGAAAATATTTTCGATCAGAAATATGGAGGATTGGAAGATTTGCTACTTGGAGAGCTTCAATTTTCGTTCATAGCTTTCTTGGTATGCACATCCACTTGAATGATCATTATCTGATGTGTTTTTAATTTAAAACAATTATCTCAATTGCAGAAAAACATATACAGATGAATTTTTATTTGAACTTTTTAAAATGCAAATGGGTCAATCACTTAAAGCTTTTGGTCAATGGAAAGCTATTGTGTGCCTCCTCCTGAGTTGTGAGGAAGCAGTAAGTATTTTTATTTTACAGAGTACCAGACTTTTGTGATTTATTTTGAAATGTCATTAACCAGGGCCAAATTTATATCTGAAAATATGTTGAAATTGGCCTTAATGAGATCTGACCCATGCAACAGAGTTATTAATAAGATTCCTTGAATCAATTTTGACCCTGTTATTGATATGTCCAAGAACTAATACAAGAGAAGGCTATAACTTCTTGACTTCATAAGATTCATTTGTCTAATCACAGGATTAACACATTCTTTACTCCAAAAAACATATCTTAAGATGGCATGCCAAAATATTGTACAACTTTTGGATTCACGTGATAAGATGGGTTCAATTTATACGAACTAGGAAAAAATTGACTTGACTAAGTTATAATGGCATGGTTTGGGAAACTAATTGCATGAGTTGACCAAGGGTTGGGAATAGTGTTTGGCTCTATTGACTTGGAATGTTGGAACTACTGCCAAAGATTCTATGAGTTTCCAACATTGGACTTGACTGACCCAGACCTAGTCAGGTCAAAAATATGGTGTTTCTAGGGCAACTCATCGCTTTGGCCAGGGTCAATTTTTAAGGCTTGGTATGTTCTTCTACCTTGTCATTCATTTTTTTAGGAAATGAATTAGAGCTTTCTTCATTTTGCTTGGAATTAATAATTATAACATCCTAATGTGTGAGGGGAGTCTTTGAGCTTATTTATCTGGAAATAACAATCAAAGGGGTTGAGTGACATAATAGTATGACAGGAAAACTCATTCAAATTGGGTAAATATGTTGCCTTATCCCCATTATAACTGTAAGACCCCTTCTGGAACGTGTAAGGTAACTTGAAACACGAATAGCTTCCTATTTGTGAAGCTTCTTTTTAATTGAGCTAATTTATAACCCTTTGGAGTTCCTACCATCTTCTTTTCCCAGGGATACTAATTTTTGGTAACCATTTTAGTCTATGCACTCTGGGTCTTGGAGCTAAAGGATATTACCTTGAAGTTTGAAACCTTGCAAGCAATAGTTTGATGGCTTCATTCGTTTGTCCCTGGAGTGCTGGAATTTGTGGTATGCTTAAGATCTGAGACGTTCTTGTCTTCACTAAATTATCAACTTCATCACTCTAGTATGGATTTGGGTGCTTTTTTATGAATAATGACCTTCCATTTCTCAACCCTGTGCATGCTGATAAATCTTCCATAAATTTGTTGCAGGTCTTTCTCTTAATAACTTTGTTGTGACCCCATATTCATGAATGAAACATTCAGATAAATTAGGCTTAGATCAGGGCATTTTTCTGGGATCTTTTTAGCAAGCTTTAGGATCCCATATTCAAGATGGGAATACTCTTGGACAGCCAGGGTATTGATAAATATAGCATCATGTTGTGGCAGACACTATTCAAGGAAATATGAGGGGAGCTAATACTTGACTTCTTCAAGCTAGAGATCCATCGTTATCCTCAAGTTCGTAAGTTCCAACGTTTCTGGGTCAAACATAGGAACAGTTTTATGCTGGCCATGAACATCAGTGTTGCAGACAGGGAGCTGTTTTATATGAGAAATTAAAGCTACCCGAATATAATTTATAGTTAGGAGAAGGAACTCCTTTGGAGATCAATTATCATACCTATGAACAATAAGAGACAAACCTGGAAATGATTTTGCTCACTGTGTAGTTAACCAATTATGGGTTTGCACGAGTCCTCTTGTTTTCCTAGATATTGGTTTGTTCTTTCAATATGACAATACTATTCATCTTCAATAAGGATTCCTTCAACAAATGGAATGGACCTTTCTGCCTTTGTCTCATATGGTTCACAAAACATCTTGTTGATATGATCAACCTTCTTTTATTCCTCATCAGAGTCCATGTCATAGACTCATATGTAGGATGACTATCAAAGGAAAAATATCAAATCTTGCACTGCTATGTTCAAATTTAATAGGCAATGTTGATTGGAGATGGACATAAATAAGTGTGCCAAATTTTCTACCATATTCAAAATCACAGATAGGAGTGTTGGTATCTTGAGACTTAAGGGATCTTCAGGATTTCCCTTCATTTATGAGTGTCTTATTACTCTCATTCTCAGGAAAACTAGAACTACAGTCTAGTGCATTATCTCCATCTACGCTCAGGATTTTGTCATATGTTGGTTGAATTTCCATTTTCCAGTGTAGAAAAAAGGCATAGCATGATACCCATGTCATCAAGTGCTAAGTCTTCTAGGGTGATTGCAAGAGTGGTAGAAAGTTGTTTCCTACCCTCCTGCTGATATTCCTCCTCTGCATTTAGGACCTTTTCTCACACTATCAATCATCCAAATCATTCAATAAATTTAGCATATGCTAGGAAAGATGGAATTTCCTTGTATCTTTATAAGAAGAATTGGGTGATTACATGAACTAAGTAATGGTGTGGTTGGTCTTCAAAAGTAAAAATTCATTTTCTTTCAAGAGTCTGTTAGGGTCTCAATTGACCAAGCAAGACATGGCCTCCAAAGATCCACTCCTCCTTCATAATATAGTCCTAAAGTTCCATGTGAGGAATATCCAAGGTCTATTGAAACTTGAAGCAATGCCCTATGACCATTTATCTTTGTTGAAAATTTATCAAAGTATCCTTAATAGACATTTTTCAATTTTAGTTCCTTAATCTCTGTATGACAATTCCCTTGCCGAGTGTTACAACAGTGGCAACATTCTCTGCAATTATTATTTGTTGTCGGAAGAATGAAGCAAAATGACTTAGATCCACATTCTCTTGTTTGCTTCTTTATGTTTATTGACTCTGGCAAAGACTCTTAAGAGACAACTACCATTGTTGATTAAAGAGTCCAAAATAATAGAGATTTGTGTGACAGGATTGAGGGACTTGTCTAGAAGTGAATTAGCGTCAATATTGCAAATGGAAGACTTAAGCTTTCTAGGTTCTGCCTATTCTTGACCTGTAAGTTGATTTTCTTTCTGGGTTGCATTTACCATGTGTATTCCACCTTCTACATTCATGTGTTTTTGTTGAAGCACATCTTCTCTATCTAGATTGGTTGATGGGTTCAATGTATATGAATTGGGAACAATTTGACTTGACTAAGTTATAATGGCATGGTTTGGGAAACTAATTGCATGATTTGACCAAGGGTTGGGAATAGTTTTTGACATTATTGACTTGGAATGTTGGAACTACTGCCAAAGATTCTGTGAGTTTCCAACATTGGACTTGAGAAAAGGTAAAATGCATACCTTGTCAGTCCCAGGGGCAAGGGCTACAACATGAGTCACTTCGTCATCAATTTGTGTTGTGCATACCGCACCAAATTGTTCAGCCATCTACCACAAATGGTGAAGATGCGGCTGTGCTTCTCCAACTGCAAAAACCCTACTGAAAACCACTTTACAATCTTTTAAAATCTTTTGTTGTTCAGCTGCAAGAAATTCCTGGACATCCACTTCATGCAATTGTTTGTTTGACAAAAAATTATGGTGAATTTTCTCAATCACCTGTGTTTGAATTGCAGGGTATATGTGTTATAAATGTGACCATACGATGAACTCAGGAAATATCTCTAAATTGTGAGAAGTCACAAAAGCAATGTTTGTTATAGATTAATTTTAGCATCTCACCGCTAAAGAAGATGTCAGTGTTCCATCTTCTGGCCTCTCATCAACGTATGCTTCTAACAATGACGTTCCCGTCAATCCAAATTGGTGCCTACTACAGGGAAAATACATGTTCTGTACATGGCAGTCTCCATGTTCTTAGGAACAATCACATATATCTTTAACTACCAATTTTTAAAGATAGAAATTAACAGTTGTAAGGTCTTGATTGGACACTGGAAAAGAATTAAAATGAACTTACCTTTCCACCACAATTAAATTATCTCTATGATGAGGCCAAACCCTTGCAGAATCATTGATAATTACTACTGCAAATTCCATTCCCAAAACACCGTCTAGATCTTTACTTTTAGGTAGCCTATCATCTCCATCTAGGTCGGCCTCATCACCCTTTGAAATAACACGTCTTGCAATTAAAGTTCCTGTGGGATCAAGGACTTTGGCCATATCTGTGGCATAAACTCTATTGTCCATTGTATAAACATGTAGTTCGTACAACTTGCTTGCCTGAAACATAAACCATCACAGAATGAATTAGATGAAAATAAGAACAGATCCATCTATTGGCATACAAGGAAGTTGTCAATTCCACATTGTAAATCAAATGTTCCCTGCAAGAAACTACAGTTTGCAAAGATAATAATATTTCAATCCAAATTTTACTAACCCTGTCCAAAAAATTCCAGATGCCAGGCCACAATTTAGTCCACAATGCAGTCCACAATGCACATTCCCATATGAGGAAAGCAAAAAAGCTGACACTGAGGTTTCTCTTGATCTTGTTCCTCCTTCTTCCTTAGCATTTCCTCGTGCACATGATCTATTTCAGTAAACTGTTGGACAAACAACATCGTGAATTAGCAATATTTATATAATCATATTATCATCAGTTCATTTACTTCACATCCCTCTTTGCCTAGGAATCACCAGAAGTAGAACAAGATGATTTTTATTTTTATGACACCTTAGTTGAATTTAGAAGTGTGTGATCAAGGTCCAAAACAAGGCAAAGTTTCTTGGCGCTAAACATCTTATTTTGTTCATCAATTCTCTGTGCTCGTTCCTGTTGGATTGCAATTCATTGTTCTTCACTTATCCCTTCCAAGAAATGATTCACATCACCATAAGGATTCATATGATTTTGTGTGATTGTGGTAATCTCATTTGGCAAACTCTGTGAGAGGGGCATAACCATGCTTGAATCCTTTGGAAGTGCTATGTCTTGTTTAATATCTTCTTCTGGAGATTTAGAAGATTCAGTGAATTCCTGCTCCAAGTCAACGGGGATTTCAATTTTAGTTCCTTAATCTCTGTATGACAATTCCCTTTCCGAGTGTTACAACAGTGGCAACATTCTCTAAAATTATTATTTGTTGTTGGAAGAATGAAGCAAAATGACTGAGATCCACATTCTCTTGTTCGCTTCTTTACATTTATTGACTCTGGCAAAGACTCTTAAGAGACAACTACCATTGTTGATTAAAGAGTCCAAAATAATAGATATATGTGTGACAAGATTGAGGGACTTGTCTAGAAGTCAATTAGCATCAATATTGCAAATGGAAGACTTAAGCTTTCTAGGTTCTGCCTGTTCTTGAGCTGTAAGTTGATTTTATTTCTTGGTTGCATTTACCATGTTTATTCCACCTTCTACATTCATGTGTTTTTGTTGAAGCACATCTTCTCTATCTAGATTGGCTGATGGGTTCAATGTATATGAACTGGGAACAATTTGACTTGACTAAGTTATAATGGCATAGTTTGGGAAACTAATTGCATGAGTTGACCAAGGGTTGCGAATAGTGTTTGACATTATTAACTTGGAATGTTGGAACTACTGCCAAAGATTCTGTGAGTTTCCAACATTGGACTTGACAAAAGGTAAAATGCATACCTTGTCAGTCCCAGGGGCAAGGGCTACAACATGAGTCACTTCGTCATCAATTTGTGTTGTGCATAATGCACCAAATTGTTCAGCCATCTGCCACAAAGGGTGAAGATGCGGCTGCGCTTCTCCAACTGCAAAAACCCTACTGAAAACCACTTTACAATCCTTTAAAATATTTTGTTGTTCAGCTGCAAGAAATTCCTGGACATCCACTTCATGCAACTGTTTGTTTGAGAAAAAATTATGGTGAATTTTCTCAATCACCTGTGTTTGAATTGTAGGGTATATGTGTTAGAAATGCGACCATATGATGAACTTTGGAAATATCTCTAAATTGTGAGAAGTCACAAAACCAATGTTTGTTATAGATTAATTTTAGCATCTCACCGCTAAAGAAGATGCCAGTGTTCCATCTTCTGGCCTCTCATCAACGTCTGCCTCTAACAGTGACGTCCCCAACAATACAAATTGGCGCCTACTACAGGGAAAATACATGTATCTGTACATGGCAGTCTCAAAGTTCTTAGGAACAGTCACATATATATTTAACTACCGATTTTTGAAGGCAGAAAATAAAAGTTGTAAGTTCTTGATTGGACACTGGAAAAGAATTGAAATGAACTTACCTTTCCACCACAATTAAATTATGTCTATGATGAGGCCAAACCCTTGCAGAATCATCGATAATTACTACTGCAGATTCCATTCCCAAAACACCGTCTAGATCTTTACTTTTAGGTAGCCTATCATCTCCATATAGGTTGGCCTCATCACCCTTTGAAATAACATGTCCTACAAATAAAGTTCCTGTGGGATCAAGTACTTTGGCCATCTCTGTGGCATAAACTCTGTTGCCCACTGTATAAACATGTAGTTCATACAACTTGCTTGCCTGCAACATAAACCATCACAGAATGAATTAGATGAAAATAAGAACAGATCCATCCATTGGCATACAAGGAAGTTTTCAATTCCACATTGTAAATCAAATGTTCCCAGTAAGAAACTACAGCTTGCAAAGATAATAATATTTCAATCCAAATTTTACTAACCCTATCCCAAAAATTCAAGATGCCAGGCCATAATTTAGTCCACATTCCCATATGAGGAAAGCGAAAAAGCTGACGCTGATGTTTCCCTCGGTCTTGCTCCTCCTTCTTCCTTAGCATTTCCTCGTGCACATGATCTATTTCAGTAAACTGTTGGACAAACAACATCGTGAATTAGCAACATTTATATAATCATATTATCATTAGTTCATTTACTTCACATCCCTCTTTGCCTAGAAATCACTAGAAGTAGAACAAGACGGTTTTTATTTTTATGACACCTTAGCTGCATTTAGAAGTGTGTGATCAAGGTCCAAAAGAAGGAAAAGTTTCTTGGCGCTAAACATCTTATTTTGTTCATCAATTTTTCGGGCTCGTTCTTGTTGGATTGCAATTCGTTGTTCTTCACTTAGCTCTTCCAAGAGATGATTCACATCAATCTTGCAAATGTTCGACTGTTTAGTCAATATCTCAATCTTCTAGTTACTTCAGCAATTACTAACCTTTAGCTGCTTCTGTAGAATACATCCTTCAGTTACCTTGGAAGTTGTATCATTCAGTTCTTCCTTTAGATAGGTCTGCAATCAAAACTGTTCTTGTATTTACTATCTTTCAAACGCTGTCACCTTCAAACTTATACGTAGACAATCTTGTCCTTAGATCTGATTTGTTATACCTTCAACCTAGTTCTTTCTTTTAGTTGGTTCTTGCACTGTCAACTTCATAGGAAAGAATTCAGATTCTTTCAAACTCAATGTAAGCAGCTATTCCGAGATCCTTGAATGTACTATTTCACTGTGTATACATATTACTGTTTTGACCTTATTTTGTGCTTCGATTGTAAATACTTCACTGTACATGTCTTTGACTTCTGTTGACCATTTCTGTGAGACCCTATGTCATGATACCATCAAACTGAAATGGCATACTTCTCATCAAGCTGTGATGGCACCGAACCAGTGAGACCTTTCTCACTGTGGTAGCATGAAACAGTGATAGATTTTTTACTGTGGTAGTTCCAAATTGTAGTGTCATACTTATCATGTGTTTGATTATACCGAGACTGTAGTTGACCTGTGATTATAACACTAAAGATCTTCACTGTAATATGGATTATACTGATATCTTTTTGTCACACTGAGCCTTAACTGTAAATACACCTTTATAACTCATTCTCCTCACTGCTGTGGTATCGAAATAATCTTATAAGAGTAGTACTGAATTGAGGCAGAGGTAATTTCAACACTGTGATGTCATTGAGATTGACCCTTCTTGTGAACTTGCACCTAGTTTAATTATTGGACTGTCTTACTATGATTTGAGCCCTTTTGACATAGGTCCTTTTAGAATGTTTCGAGTCCTTTCAAACTGCTTTTGATCATAACCATAACGCTGATACCATGTTGAGAATTTAAGGGCTATAGATTAATACAAATTCTCTTCTTGATAACTACTTGTGAGCTTGCTGAGTTAATCCTTCATCAAGTCAATTATCAAAGTGCTTATACAAATGTAGAGACAAAATTGATCTTTCTTGTAACTGAGTATTTTGCAATAAGTTAGGAAGGTAAATCTCTGATTTACCTTCCTTACTTGAGGTTTTTGACTTTTACAATTCTTTCCTCAGAGATAACTTAATCATATCCTTTAGTCAATATCTCAATCTTCCAGTTACTTCAAAAATTACTAACCTTTAGCGGCTTCTGTAGAATACGTCCTTCAGTTACCTTGGAAGTTGTATCATTCAGTTCTTCCTTTAGATAAGTCTGCAATCAAAATTGTTCTTGTATTTGCTATCTTTCAAACGTTGTCACCTTCAGACTTATACGTAGACAATCTTGTCCTTAGATCTTATTTGTTATACCTTCAAACTAATACGTAATTCCTGTTCTTTCTTCCACCTTTTGTTAACTTCAAACTTGACTGTAATTGTTACTTAAATATCCGCAGTACCTCAGAGACAGATCCGCAAATCTGTGCTTTCTTTTAATGTGTTCTACCCCAGACGTTAACTTAATCTTTGCTCCCTTCTTTACGCTGTATTGCCTCAGTAGAATCCGCAAAACTTTCTTCTTTTGCACGTTGTATAACCTCAGTATCATCCGCAGATATGTTCTCTTAACCGCAACATATGTAGGGTATATATAGTAGTTCTAGCCAAGTAATTAAGCTGACCTTATAGCCATTAAGTAGGCCGACTTTACATTTGTTTGTAGGTTGACTTCATAGGCATATCTTCAACGTTTGTAAGCCATTCTTCTGCAACGTCCTGGAGGGTATTCTTCATGCCTTTTACATGACTCCTAATTACACTTATGTACCTAATAGACATCAAGAAGAAGTCTATAGACCTATACTAAGAATCTTGCTCATGAAACCCATGAAGCAAGTAAACCAAAAATTCATTTTATTATTATTGACTTCATCTTTACATAAGTACATAATTACATAGTCATTATAAGGAAGACCTACCTAGTTACACTTTTCAACATTATAACTATATATAATTTTGATGTTTCTAGGTTGGAGATTGTACTATTTTCATTGGAAGATGCTACCGTTGATGCGCACAAGGCTCTTGAGTTACTTGGTAGGATTCTCGCAAAATTGGTTGTTGAAGGGATATTTTTTATTCAAGATATAGCAAGGGAAATCAAGGATGGAGGTACATAGCCAAGAAGCTTATTAGAAACGAGGGGATTTTGAGGTATTTCTCAAGAAGAAAATTTCAAGGTAGTCTGCTCACAATTTTAATGCCTGATCAATTTTGTGGTTTATTTGTGATCTCTCATGTTGACAAGTGAATGGTTGGTTAGTTTTTAGCTCGTGCTCACATTTGTTGGTTCCTAAAGCTCGAGCACTTCATAACAAAAATAGGCAAAGTCAAATAACACAAATGGTCCACTAGCTCTCTTTTCATTTGCTAATATTATAATGAAGTTTTATTAGAGGCACTGTTTGTTTGTTTATTTTGGTTAGAAAAGGGTTTTCTCTTAGTTTTATGTGATTTTCAATTTAACGTATGTAGCATGTTGAGAAATGGGAAAGAATAACATGACATTTATTTTGCAGAAATTGATGCTGAAGGAAAATTGCTTTGACATTGTTGATGTTAAGGTATATGTTGTATAAACTATTTATAATCTAATTTATGTTATATTTTAGTGTTCATTGTCTTTCATTTCTTACAGTGCATTGTATTTTCTTTTGTTTTCAGAAAATGAAATCAGTGTTGATGGTAAGAAGCATGAATTGAAAAAAGAGAAGAGCAATAATGTTGGAGCGACAAATGCAAAAAGAGAGAGGAGAACTGGTCTGGTGATACCTTTAGAACCAATATCTCGCATAAGACACACGTAAAGACTGATGATCAAGTCTTCAGAGTTGGTGAATTCACCTGTAATGCCTTGACAACACAACGATAATGTTTTGAAGTGATGAAACATCATTTCATGTGTAAATTATAGTCCAACTAATATAAAGTTGGAAACTCATATTGTAATGTTTTAACATTTCATATAATATAATTTATGTGGTTGAAATTATTTATAGTTGCACTTGATGTTGTTTAGTATTGTAATTAAAATATGCGACTTTGTGTTTTCATATTAGATGAACATGCACATTATATGACATTTTTTAAATCATACAAATTAATTTATGTTGATTAATAATGAACACAAATAAAATGAATATGCGACTAAATTAGTCATTTATAATGATTATTAATGAAATGAATATAAACTAATAAATTAGCCGTTTATATAATGAATAAATGACTACTGCAAATGATAAATTTGTGACTACAAATGATGACTAAATTTTGTATATATACGACTATTAGTAACTAATTTACAGTATTTTATAACACGACTAAAATTTAGTCACATTTCTTCGGTCATTAATTGGTTTCAAACAATGACTAAAATTTGCATATATATGACTATTAGTAGCTAATTTACAGTATCTTATAACACGACCAACATGTTGGTCATAGTTCTTTGGTCATTAATTGGTTTTCTCAGGTGATCATATAGTAATATATTTTGTTGTATATTTGGTCATTAATTGTGACATTTAATGACCAAATCAAGGACCAAATCAATGACTAAATGAATGACTAAATCAGTGACCAAATGAATGATTAAATGAATGACTAAATCAGTGACAATGAAAGACCAAATGAATGACTAAATTAGTGACCAAATCAGTGACTAAATCAATGACCAAATCAATGACCAAATATACAACTAGATAACAAAATTGAGATAACCAATTAATGACTAAGCTAAAAACGACCAAAGGTTGGTCGTGTTATAAGATACTGTAAATTAGCTACTATTGGTCACCGACCGAAAATAGTCGTTTATATGCAAATTTTAGTCGTTTTTTTAGTAACAAATTAGCCACTTTGTACTTAAATCGCAAGGCATGACACTAGATAAGGAAAATGACATTGGCAACATTGAGATCGACAAGGCCTAAATTTCATAGTTGTATCAAGAGTTCAATCATGAATGAAGATTTGCATTCTCCGTTTCCTCTTTCACACGCTATTCATGGACAAAAAAGGAGAACCCTTTCATCATACGCAGAAAAAAAGAAGAGATGTACCCTGCCTCCAAATCTATTACTCAAACTCCTTGAAGACCTTCTACTACTGGTACCTTCCCTTCTCTTGTATTCCACTTTTACATCTTCCATATTCTCTCTCATCTTAACACCTTGCAATTTTCTTGCTTAATTTATGTTTTCAATTTCCAATATAATTTCACTTCAAAATGGTTGCTACTATTTATTTATTGTTGTGCTTTCCCTTATGAGTGTTTATTTTTTAAATTTTCACTTACATGTGTTTCCTTTACTTGCAGAAAAATATGGATCATAAATATATTTCAAAACTCCACAAATTTTTCCAAGAAATCAATGAACAGGAAGCTTCCCTTCTCAATATACAAGAGCAGTTCCTTCATCTGCCCACTCTGCCTCTGCACCAGTTGCACCTAGCAATACAACTACTTCAAAGGATCAAAACTTTCATGCATCTCTTCATCCATGTACATGAAATGGATGCACATAGACAACTCCGATCATACTATCTTAATCACGTCCCAACTCTGGACATCAATTGGTGTTGTCGTTGTTGGGCAACACCTTGTGTTTACGACTAGGAGTACTCCCTTCTAGGAAACCATCGACATGCACTCTACTAGACAGAATGAAAGTTTTCTTTTTGGGAAATACAACACATCTTCTTATTCGAAAGAAAACAATAGACCTTATTTTGTCAACTTTTACTTGTTATAAAGTAATGTATCTAGAAAAAATTGCCATCCTTGCATGCACAATCAAGCTACTATGCTGTCACTTGTTCCTTCTCTTTTTTCCAAATGGGTTTTCTACTCAATTGAAAAATATCTCTCTTACTCTTAATTATTGTAGAATGATATAACACTAGCCACTTCCTACAAGAATAGACATTTTTTATTTGCATACTTTAAAATATGCTTAGGTGTGCAAAGATGATGCTACTACTGCGAGTATACATCAGATGTACAATGAAAATCAAACTTCTTTAAATATTGCAAATGGTAATGTATCTGAACTATGATCAAAATATCTCTTATTCCTCAGGTATGTTGATGTAACCAAGTCTTCAAGACTGTTGATGATCCTTCCTTCATTACTTATGATACTGACGATCTTAAGGTGTTCTCACATAAGAGCATCAATCTTGACATGTATCATCATGTGTCAATCAAGTATTTTTATCAATAAAATTTCTCACTTCCATATAAATCCATCATACTTTTCTCAATGTTCTCTGTTTATACCTTCTCAGTAACTCTAAGGTCTATTGCAGCAAATACAATCTCTAATTCTGTGACAATTCTGGAATACTTCCTAACGAAACCAAACATTTAAACATTGACCACATCTTATTCAACAACTATAATCATCCAACAATTAGATCCAACCATAACACAATCATCCAAGACTAGGTCTCTACATATATCAGTCTTAGAGTCACTAATATGCCTAAATATGGAACCACACATTTTCCCTTGAATTGCCATCTAGTCCTTACTGCTTCACGAATCATCACTAATGCTTTCATTGCTACAGAGTTATGTGTCATTGTACTTATGATATGTAATTTTTTCACTATTATGAGATGATAATGAGACTATTATCAATAAACCCTTTCTTCAATGCAGATGCCACTGTACATTTCACTAACATTTTCTCTTATTGCACTCATATATTAACCATGATTTTAACACCCACCTTAGATTTAGTCTCAAGACTTTGCAAAACAAGAACTTGGACAAACACACACCATACTATCAGCAACAATGATCCAAGTTGTAGGGTGTTTCCTCCAGATCCTTCCCAAAATCCGCAATAGACCAACCACTAACATGCATTAAAGAGGCCACATACAAGTCTACGCGAGGCTGCAAATGTGTCATTGGTCTAGGAAGATTCAGATGATGATTCAGTTCATTAGCTATTTTGGTAATGCTATGCTAGTTAATTGGTCACGAGCTTCCAGATTCTGAATGTCATATGGCCACTCCCATTGATTTATTGGAAGATTTAGAGAAATCTCAAGTGCATGGATCTCTATTATTAGTTTTTTGATGAATTTACTGAATATAAATGACTTAGTTTATAGATATGACATGTTCAGAATGGGAATATGCCATAGTTGCCCAAACACCAAGAGGAACATAGTAGGTTCTAACTAGCCTTGATTGGCTCATCTTGACTGGTGCCCTCCTCAACAGTGGTGCATGTCATCAGAAGCCTGACCAAAGGGAAATGCCTTTATGTAGCCTCCCCAAGTCTTTGGTGATAGACTTGAGAATCAGGTAAAAGAAAGTTTAATATTTTGAATGCATGGTCTTCGTATTCCTTTTGCACATATTTCTTGTAGCTACAAAATCTCGGGTGTGCCAATGCATCCCCAAGACTTACTTGAATAAGGTGTTTCTTTTGGTTGTGTATTTAAGTTCGTTAGGGGTACACTGTAACTTCTGAAAATTTGCTATCATTTTCTTTTGAAAGAAAAAGAGGAATATATACATCACATAATGTCCATGAATCCATCAAAAAGAGTCAGATTATATCCTTTTGACTTTCAAATCTCAAATATTTTTTCTGATGACTTCTTCATCAGGCCCAAAATTTCAAATTTATCTTATCTGTTATATGGAAATTTGATGACAATACTTTGTTTCTCATGTTTGTCACTTTATGTTTTATGTAGATTCAGGAACTTTATGCATTTATTTTATAAAAAATAAGAGGTAGATTTGAAGGTAATTATCTTTAAAGAGAGCACTATAGCTTACTAGTCCAGCTCTCTAATACCAAAAAGTTGTTTATAAAATGTAGGCCAACTGTGTCTAACTAGAATTCCACTATCTAATCTTTCTCTGTATTCTTTTGTATATCTATAAGAATCTCATTTCCAACCAATTAACCAACAAATGGTGACAAGAAATAGGCGCTGCAACTAAACATATTTTCTAACTTAACCTCTATTTAAACCACCACTCATTGGAATTTATTTAAACCACCACTCATTAGAATTTATGATGGGTAAGGTAAATATGTATATGTCAAATTTACAGTGTAGAATTTCTCACATGTCACATTTCATGTTTGAAAATTTTCCACAGCCATGAAATACGTTTAAAACCGAAAACAACATCCTGTAGGACATCAAATTCCAAGCATGTTCCTCATATTCAATCATGTTGCATTAGTACAAAACTATATAAAATATAGGGATACCAAAGGAAGAAATTACAACATGTTGGAAGTTCAAGTGCTTCTTTTTAGAGATAACTTGAAGTCCATGTGATTGCAACATTTTGTGTTTTTCATAGAGTTTAGTTGATGATTGAAACATAAAGGGAAAAATGTGTGAAAATTTGCAATCATTTTACCAAAAGCCAGATGGTATGCCAATAGTGCAAGTACAATTCCTAGATTTATCTCCAAAGCAGATGGTAGTATGGCACTCCAATAGTTCAAGCCTAATTCCTAGATTTATCCTCCAAAGCAGATGGTAGTATGTCACACCAATAGTGCAATTCTAATTCCTAGATTGATCTCCAAAGAAATCTAGCACAAACTATTTTTGTAACAATGGGTTATGTAGGGAATCAACATATTGCTCACATTGGGCAACCTGATTGTGCTCTTCATATCCTGGAAAGGACTACTCTACCCTTTCTATGCAACAGGGCATAAAACAAAATTACAGAAAAACATGAAATTGGTTTTTGAATTTAGAAGTTTGGAACTACATTCGTATTCCTTCAAACTTGTATTTCAAGAGGAACAAAGCATGAAGTATTTGTATCAACACCCATTTTCTTGTAGTCTGTTCTATTAGTCATGGGGCCCCATTTTTATGAGGATAGGTATAATAAGTGTTGAAAACTCAAAGTACAAATGGTTACCAGATTTTTCTATTCTAAGACATCAGGATATTATAATTTAAAGGTGAAGTTTCTAAATATCAGAGCCTAAATTTTATGCTTTTAAAATTTAGCTAATGCCTTATGCTGACTTTTAAAATTTTACTTTCTTGGGTAAAATTTAATGAAAATATCTCCTTTTCTAATACCAATGTTGGATCCATCCAACAATAACTTTCGGGTTATAATTATATTTAAACTGGATCCATCCAACAATAGAGAAGTTATACGTATATTTTAACTTCCATACAATTACATACAATATTTCTTTTCTTTAATCCAGTTACCAAGTGAGGTTTTTATATCAAGTTCGGCATAAAAAGGGGGAACAACATAATAAGATAGCCCAAACCAAAACAATAAAAAATAATAAGATAGTCCAAACCAAAGCAAGAAAATTGCATCCATGCTGATATGACAAAATTCTAAAAACAATGTAAACATTGTGATAACTATTGAATATTTCATCCACAATTGTCCCAAAAATGGTTTTGATAAGTATTGAATACTTCATCCACATTGCTGTCAAAAATGGTTATGATAAGTATTGAGTGCTTCCTCCACAATTGTGTCAAAAATAGTTGAAGTTTAATAACTTGCAAACAACAAAAGAGCATAAATATATAACACCACTACCATGTAAATGAAAAAACTTATATATATTGCAATGCAATATCCAAGGGGGAGTGAGAAAAAAATTCTCTCTTCTACATGACGATTCAAATCAATAATAATAAAGTTAATGTTTTTTTTTTCCATAGCAATTCTCAATGCAATCTCATTTTTACATATTCAGTTGATGCATTTCGATTCCAAACATATCCACATCCACATCCATGTTCATTGCGTTCTTTACAAAACATTTCAGGGATTTTTTAGAGAAGATTTGCATTTGGACAATCATAATGCAATATAAAATTCAATTTCACATAAATCTTAATTTTGCATATACAATTTCAAACAAATCATATTTTTGTTAATAAGGTGGAATGTCATCTAACAACACTAATTTCCATTGACCCTAACACTAATATTTCAAATATGATCTAAACATTGCCTTCAAATAAAGGTTAAGAGATATGACCTCCCACCTTTTCTCACCGCTGGCCTATTGTGGGACCTAAAATTTTCCCAAATGGGAGTGCTTCGATCCAAAACAAGTAACTATGAACTAAGACTCATTTTCATGGCATACGAACTTTAGATTGGCTAAAGGGGGATAGCACAAATAAATAAATGTTTCATAGTTTAAAAGCCAAAAATCCATGTAATCAATAATATGTCTACTTCATACGTTTTCCTCTTCAATCTCAGATTTTCCACCTCATAAGTTGACATTCATTATGTACCCTTACATGTAGCACAACATAATTCATGGCTTCTCCTTTCGGCGTTCCCTTGCATCTCCAAGTGGAAAATATTTTCACAATTAAAATAGTTTTCCAAAATCAATGGATTTTTATACGTAATGATTTTTATTTGCGATCACAATTATGTTACATTTATATTAAAAAAAAATATTTTTATATAATAATGAATAGTTATTCACACTTTATTAAAATTATTGAAATAAATTAAATTTATAATTAAAAAATAGATTTTTATATGATAGTGGATAGTTATTCATAAACCTTTTATTTAAATTATTATGAAGTATATTGATTTCTAATTTTGAGCTAAAACATATGAATGTGAGGTTTTCTTATTAAAACCACGTAAGAAAATCTATCTAGCAATTCAAACAGGCCAACTGTTAAGTTGTCATGGGCATTAAATCTCAATTGAGCTTTGTATATGTAGAAATATCAAATTGTCACAAAGCTACCAAGTTTTGCAACCTTGGTCAATGTCTGTTGTACACTTCATTAAAGCCAGCCAATTGATGGTGAAATACAATTGGCGTGAAGTATAATTATTAGAAAATAAGAAGTGAAACAATGAACCAATGAAATTTAAAATAAATAAATTAAAATATTATTAAATATAATAAAATATAAATTAAAATATTATTAAAATATAATAAAATATAATATTTAATATTAGAAAAGTTGTAAATTTACAAACTAACAGCAACTCAATTAAAAATTAAACACAATATATCTTATTTTGCGGTAGATAAGATACAATAAAATAAAATAAATCATAATTCAAGAAGAAAAAAAAAAAAAAAAAACTTAAAAGTATAGGAATAAAGAGTTCAACATTATTTTGTAAAAACAAATTTTAAAGCTACGGGAATAAAGAATTGAACATTATTTTGTAATGAAAAATGGTAAAATTAAATATTTTTAACATTATTTGTGGGAAGTATTTATGAAAATTTTGTTAATTAAATTTATTTTTGTATTAATTAATAAAATGAAAAAACATAATAATAATGGTGAAATAAATCTAATGTAATTTCATAATTAATAAATTAATTAATTTTTTTTTAGATTTTAGATTTTAGGTTTCATATTTAATGTAATTTATTAATTTAGTAATAAATTAGAAAATTGATTTTTTTAATAACGATTATATAAATAATTGAGTAATAAAGTAAAAAATTGATTTTTATTTTTTATTTTTATATTCAGGGATTATATAAATTAAGTGGAGTTCAAATTTTCAAAGATAATTGTTATTAGGAAAAATTTGGTTATTTAAATCACTGTTAAGTAAAATTTTATTTTTATTAATCTTGTGCATAAGTGATTTAGTTTATATAATGCTTTACTATAATTTTAATTAATAACAAACAAAAAAATATCCAATTACAAATTATAAATAACAATATATATGAACTAACCTAGATCTATCTTAACCCCGAATCTATCAAGCTGCTAGAGAGATCCAATCTCTCAAGATGCAAACCTCTTTTGAGTGCAAAACTTGAGGAAATATTTTCACTTTCAGAGATTTGATCCCTCTCGGGATATGATATATATAGATCTAGATTGGTTATATAAAACTATATAATATCTATAATTGTATCTAATCATTAGAAAGTAAAACATTATGAAATATAATAATTAGAAAATAAGAAAGTGGAACAATGAACCAATAAAATTTAAAATAAATAAATTAAAATATTATTAAAAAATAATAAAATTCAATATTTAATATTAAATATTAGAAAAAGTTACAAATTTACAAACTAATAGCAAGTTAATTAAAAACTAAACACGATATATCCTACCTTGGGTAGGTATAATAAAACAAAACAAAATTAACTTAATTCAAGAGAAAAAAAAAAATTTTCTTAAAATAATTTTAAATCTAAAAAATAAAATAAAATAAAAATTCTTAAAGGTATGGGAATACAGAGTTCAACATTATTTGTAAATAAAATTCTTAAAGCTATGAGAATAAAGAGTTGAAAAATTTAATATTTTTAACATTATCTGTGAGAAGTATTTATGAAAATTTTGTTAATTAAATTTATTTTTGTATTAATTAATAAAATGGAAAATTTTAATAATAATTATAAAATGAAAAAACATAGTAATAATGGTGAAATAAACTTAATGTAATTTAATAATAAATTAAAAAAAAACTATTTTTTTATTTTATTTTTTATTATCTTATGTTTCATATTTAATGTAATTTATTAATTCACTAATAAAATAGAAAATTGATTTTTATTTTTAGTGATTATATAAATAATTTAGTAATAAAGTAGAAAATTGATTTTTATTTTTTATTTTTATATTTAGGGATTATATAAATTAAGTGAAGTTTAAATTTTCAAAGATAATTTTTACTGAGAAAAATTTGATTATTTAAACCAATGTTGTGTAAAATTCTATTTTTATTAATCTTGTACATAAGAGATTTAATTTAAATCATGCTTTACTATAATTTTAATTAATAACAAACAAAAAAATATCCAATTACAAATTATAGATAGCTATGTATATGTATATGAACTAATTTAGATTTATCTTAACCCGGAATCTATCAAGTTGCGAGAGGGATCTAATCTCTCAAGGTGCAAACCTCTTTTGAGTGCAAAACTCGAGGAAATGTTTGCACAATCAGAGATTTGATCCCTCTCCGGGTTTGATATATCTGGAGTTAAGATGGATCTAAGTTGGTTATATAAAACTATATAATATCTATAATTGTATCTAATCATTAGAAAGTATACCATTGTGAAGTATAATCATTAGAAAATAAGAAAGTGAAATTATGAACTAAGAAAATTTAAAAATAAATAAATTAAAATATTATTAAAAAATAATAAAATTCAATATTATATTAAATATTAGAAAAAAGTTGTAAATTCTACAAACTAATAGCAAGTAACTTCGAAATAAAAACATAATATATCCTACCTAGGTATAATAAAACAAAA
>JAXQQM020066218.1:0-68118 GCA_034641835.2 Pinus albicaulis | reverse complement strand
TTAAATGCCCTTTCCCATATCCATACATTTAATAAACTGGAAAATAAATTTTGCTGAAAACACAAATTCTGGAATTTTTTCAGAATGCTGAAAATGCAGAAATAAAATAAGAGCAGTAACAAACAGTCATTCAACACATCATAACTCAGTATTTTTGGTCAAGGTGACCCTGGAAAAACCCCCTATAACTTTGGGGAAAACCAGTTCGAAAGCTCCTTCTTATTTCTGGAAAAATGCTTTTTACAGTGATAGAAATATTCAGCAAAATAAATAATCAGCAAACAGACTTTTACAACTTATCTCTTTTTCCGTGCTTAACCACCGCCTCGGAAAACGTGCAAACGACAAAATAGGAACAACCATTAAATCATCTGATTTCTCGATTTTTAGAGTGCCAAATAACGACCTTAAATCTTTCTTTTATGCGGTACCCTAGAAAAGCGTGCAAGCTGTCCAAAAATCTGTTGTACGATTTCTGCCTTGAAATGCGTGCCAAAGGTACAGCCACTTGCTGTACAGCCTCCCTCAAATCTGCTCCTCGAAATCTGTGCAAATCTGCAGTGCAAATCTGCTGTACGGCCTAGCTGTACGACCCTTCTTCCTCAAAAAATCGTGCCAAAAATCTGCCTTGCTGTGTGCTAAAGCTGCTGAACTGTCTTGCTGAAAATGTCTTGCTGAAATGCTGCCTTGGAATGTGTGCCAAGCTGCTGCCTCCTTCTCCTCACTGCCCAGAAATCTCCCTTGCTCTCTTTCTCTCCTTCTCCCAATCTGCTCATGAAAGAATGAATGACCTTTTCCTCCTTTTCCTCCTTTAACCTAACCCTAAGTGACTTTTGGGGAATCCCTAAATCCAATGGGTGAGATAGATTGAGATCTAGGGCTGAGATTAAATGCTCATTTAAATCTCACTTTCTATTTTTTAATTCACCCCACTTTAATAAAGACCCACTTAGTCTTTTATTTCCAAAATCACTTTTTCCTTTCTAATTTTTCATTGACTTTATTTAAAGTCACTTTAACTTTAGTAACTTTATTACTTAAAGTCACTTTAAAATTAGATTTGACTTTATAACTTTATAAAGTCACTTTAGTAACTTTATCACTTAAGTCACTTTTAAATTAGATTTAACTTTATAAAAATTATAAAGTTACTTTAGGAGAAAAATTAAATTCTTTTGGACACTTTTCCCTAGGCCAAAGATCAAAGCCTTAGGGAACCACCTGTCCTCCGGTACCAAATTTCAACATTATGTGTATTTTGCTTTGTTAATTTTCTCCACGTAAAAGTAAACTTACCATTCACACAGAGATTTTTTTATTCCTTTTGTTCTTATTTTATCTTGCAAATACCATGGGCTTCTAAAACCACGAGCTTGTAATCCACTTAAAGAATAATCAAAATAAACTTATCTACTCTTCCTTATTTCTTTTTCCTTTTTATTTTTAAATTGTCTTGGTATGTATGTATATGTACTTCTTTATATATATCTCTTTTTTTGTTTTTTGTTTTGTTTTGTTTTTTTTTTTACTTTTTTATATTTTGTTTTCTTTTTTTACTATATATATATTGCGTTTGCTTCTTCTTTTTTTCAAAATTTTTTTTCTTTTTTCTTCAAATTTTTAATTTTGGCCAAAGGCTTACTGGTGAAATTTCTTCAAATTTTTAATTCTGGCTAAAGGCCTACTGGTGAAATTTCTTCAAATTTTTAATTCTGGCCAACGTCCTACTGGTGAAAATGGAGAAACTCCAAGACTGGTAGCAAAACGCTTCGACGACAACAATGTTGACGAATTTTTGATGGTCAAAGGCCTGGATCGATGAGCATAGCTTTGTGTAGCGATGAGCGACCAGAAGATCGAACTGCTTCGATACCAAATGAAGCGAACAAAGTAGACAAACTTTGTCTTTCCTAGAGCCTTGGTGAGGATGTCTGCCACCTGTTCTCCTGTTGGAGTGTACTGTAGTTGAACAGCTCCACGTTGTACCCAGTCCCTGATGAAGTGACACCAGATGTCAATATGTTTCGACCTATCATGAAACACAGGATTTTCTGAGAGCTTTATGCAACTCTGATTATCACATAAAATGTTGGTCTCTTCCATTTTCTCCTTGAGTAGATTTACTAACAGTTTCCTAAGCCATATGGCTTCGCACGAAGCTGTGCTAGCTGCCATATACTCTGCCTCTACTGAGCTTAGTGCCACGAATTTCTGTTTCCTACTACACCAGGAAGTCATTTTCGATCCCAGACTGAAACAATACCCACTGGTACTCTTTCAATCAACTGAACTTCCAGCCCAATCTGCATCAGTAAAACCACTCAACCTGACATCATTGTCATGGGTGTACTTCAATCCAAGCTCGACTGTTCCTCGAAAGTACCTGAGAACATGCTCGGCTGCTGCCCATTGTGCCCTCTTCGGTTCCACCATGAACTGACTTAGGGTATTAACATCATAACAGATGTCTGGCCTTGTATTTACCAGATACATCAATAAGGATCAGCTTCATCATGATCGGATGTGTCGATTTTCTTCCAGTTGGTAATCATTGAAGTGGTCATGGGTCTACAATCCTCCATCTGAAATCTCTTTAGAATCTTTGTAGTGTATCTTCCTTGACCAAGGAAGATCTCCCCATCCCGCTGCCAAACTTCCAACCCCAGAAAATAATGCATCTGTCCCAAATCCTTCATGTCAAACTCTTCACCTAAATCCTTCTTGCAATCTGTGACGAGCCTTGATGATCCTGTCAAGAACAGAGCATCCACATACAATACCAGTATCAATGGCTCACTCCCTACTCTTAGATAGTAGAGATTGGGATCTGCATCACTCTTGACGAATCCCATCTTCTACAGATAGCTGTCAATTCGACGATATCAGGCTCTGGGAGCTTGTTTCAGTCCATACAATGCTTTCTTCAATCTGCATACATGAGTCCTCTGATCATGTGTCTCCAAGCCCTTCAGTTGTTCTATATGCACTTCTTCTTCTATCACACCGTTCAAGAATGCCGTCTTGACATCCATTTGGGGAATTTCCCATCCCATCTGTGCAACAAGGGATATCACGGATCTGATAGATGTGTATCTGGCTACTGGGGCGAAGGTTTCTTCATAGTCTATTCCTTCCTTCTGAGCATACCCCTTAGCCGCGAACCTAGATTTAAATTTCTTGATGCTGCCATATGTAGCATGTTTGATCTTGTAGATCCACCTAGATCCTACAACAGATTTTTCCTGTGGTCTGGGTATTACTTCCCAGACATCATTTGTCATGATGGAACTGTACTTTTCCACCATTGCATCAACCCATACCTAGTGTTGAGCAGTTTCCCAAAACTGGAAGGTTCTCCGACTTGAGCAACCAAGGCTTGATACCTCTTAGGCTGCTTACATTGTCTATTCTCATTCTTGGGATTTTCGACAAAATCCTCTGCATCCTTTAGAATCTGTTGAAGTTCCCTGCTCGTTCTTCCACTGGTGGTGGGTGGATTTCCTGTTCTCCTTCTTGCAAATCCTCAGGAGACCTATCCTTTGGATCACTATGCCTTGGAGAGGCAACTGGATTTTCTGCTGCTGGTTGCTGGTGTTGGACCAAAGGCTCTTCCTTTGACTGTGTAGTAGAAGACAGTTCTCGTGATCTTCTGAAGGCTTTCTCCTCCATAAATTTCACATCTCTTCGCACCACTACTTTCCTGCTCTCAGGAACATAGATGCGATAAGCCTTTGCATTCTCACTGTATCCTACTAAATACCCCCTTTCAACAGTCATCTCCAACTTCTTCCTCTTCTCACTAGGTACATGATAGTAAGCTGTATTGTCGAAGATCCTAAAGTGACTCACTTCAGGCTTGTTGCCAGTGAAGACACTTTCTGGCGTGGTCTTTCCCAGTGCAGTGTGAGGAGGTCTGTTCTGAATGTAGACAGTTGTATTACCTGCTTCAGCCCATAGGAATTTGGGCATGTCTTGGTCATACAACATAGCTCTGTTTGCTTCAACAATAGTTTGGTTCTTCCTTTCTGCCACTCCATTCTGTTCTGGATTGTATGGAGTTGTACATTCTCTTTTGATGCTTTCCCTTGCACAGAACCTGGTGAATTCTTTATCTATGTATTCACCTCCATTATCTGATCGCAATACCTTGATCCACTTCCCTGTCAAATTCTCCACCAGAGCTTTGAACAATTTAAATCGACTGAAGACTTCATCCTTAGTCTTCAAGAAGTAGATCCAGGTTTTTCTGGAATGGTCATCAATAAAGGTGACAAAATATTCGGCACCACTAAGAGCTCTCGTGGACATCGACCCGCAGATATCTGAGTGTATTAGATCTAACACACCCTTGGCCCTATTGTTGCTTCTCTGATATGCTGCCTTGGCATATTTCCCCAATACACACCCCTTGTAGACACATCCTGCTTGGTGCTCAATTCTGGAACACCTGTGACAGTCTTTTGGAGAGTTCTCAGCGCCCCATGTTGCAAATGCCCCATTCTCTTGTGCCATAGCTCATTCATATCCGTCTCATCTGCGCTGCCAACCAGTGCCATTGGGGAATCAAGCTGTAGTTTGTACAACTTATTGATTCTTCCCCCGATTTGTGCCTTCTTCCAACTAGGGTGCTTGACATAGACTCTATTACCAATAAAGTAGATGTCATATCCTCAGTTTTGAAGCTGCGACACTGAGAGTAGATTATCCTCAAACCTGGCACATGCTGTACGTTAGTGGCCCAGATTCTGTTTCCTGCCTTGGCCTGAAAAACTATGGTACCTTTCCCAATGTGAGTGCACTTTGCTTCATTACCCATGGTTATTTTGAAATTCATCTGCTCTTTTTGGTAGTCGGAAAAACTGTGTCGTACTCTCGTCATGTGAGTAGATGCTCCACTGTCAATATACCAGATATCTGAGGACCGTAGTGCTTGATACACAAGCAAAATCTTCCTCTAATCTGGATGCCAATATAGATACATCGTGATCCATTCGTTCTATCGTGCTGCCCTACCCTCCTAGAGGACTGCGTGAACCCTTCTGCATTGTTTCCCTGTAGAACTACGTAGATCTTTGTTCACTGATAGATGCCCCTCTCTGTTGTTCATCTCTGGCTCTAATACCATGTGAAAATTCTCAACCAGTTGCAGTGATATATTTATTTCTCCTACTTATTATTTCAATAAGTTATTATTCAGAAATCTTGCGGCAAATATCGAAATAAATACTATTGCAACATTCACAATTATATATGCATAGAAATAAACAGTAGAGAACATAAGCACAAGAATCAATCACATATACACAGTTATTTTTGGACAAATGTCCCCGCAAAAACCCAATGTGGGAAAACCGGTGCAGCAGATGAGGGTTTATTATTTCTTTAGAAAATGATATCTTTACAAGGAAATATTCGACAGATAAATTCTGAACCACTTGAGATTGAATGCCTAGCTTTCTCGGACAAATATCTGACACTCAGATCAACCCTTGCAAGCCCCTGCGTAAGTCTGCATGATTCTCTGCGCAGTCCCAGAGTTGGACTGCGTGAATCTGCGTGGGGTCTCTGCGTTGTAGCCTCAAACTACCTTCAGTGACCCACTGTTGCTCTCCGACCTGATCTCGATCACCTCTGACTTCTTCCTGCTTCTGCAACTTCTCGCCCTGCAACTCTCCCGCTGAAATCGAATTCTACATCAGAATGGATCTCCTCCAGGTAATGAGTGTGTGCCCGACTTATTTTCCAAGTGACCCTCAAGCCTTCTTTTATAATCTTTCGGTTGGAGAACCAACGACCTAGATTAAAAGATTAATCAATGGCTGAGATTAAATCTTGACTTGATCCATGTTTTCTAGAAGATTCACACTCTGAATTATTAATGCCCTTTAATTATTTCCTTTTCCTAAGTTTGGACTTAGGGTCTTCATTAAAATAATTAATTATTTTAATAATTTTTAAACCGAACGAAATTTCCACAAACTGTTTCTGGGTTCTTTGGAATGCTGTTGTCCAAGCCTCCCTGCAAAGTTTGAGACTTGGAACACTTCCAGATGCTACAAAAATCAACACGAGGGGTAGTATTAGCTGAGGGGATGATCTGATCCCGGATCCATGAGTCAGCAAGAGGCAGAGGAACATCTTTCAAGGACAACGCAGAGGAGCAATGAGCAGCAATAGCAGCTGTGTAGCGCAGAGGCTTTAGGCGCTAAGCAGTTGCTACGTAAGCCTAGGAAGGGGCAGCATTGTAGCTTCAGGGAGCTTCAGAAGTTACACAGAGGCCTCTAGAGGCAGCGTAACGACTGCATCAACCACTCTGGGGTTACATAGTCCCTCTCTGAGCAGCGCAGTGGCACACAGAGCCTAGCAGGGCTGACGCTGGGGCTTCAGGGGCAGCGCTTGGGTTTCTAGGGCTAGATTCGGGTTGAGTCTTGTAAATCTCGTTTGATGGTGTGGATCGGTCAGATATTTGGTCTTGGAACAACATGTTAGCTGTAGATTTTCTTTTATCCTCTGTCGGGTTTTCCAGATCTGGAACCCAGATTTACTGTACTCATATTATACTTAATAAATAAACCCTCATATCTGTTTCATCGATTTTCCCGCTTTGGGTTTTTCCGGGGACTTATATAAAAAATTTAGTGTGTCACTTTGTTTGAATGAGCGTAATATTCAGTAAATGATCTGCATGTGTAGGTTGTTAGTGCTGGTGTGGTGGAGATTCTGTTAGTGCAGAATTGTGCCTAGCTAAGTCAACAAAGGCGGGAGGAAGACAACTATTCAGCAAATCTGAGCCAAACATATCTAAGATTCGATGAGGAGGGTGATCGAAGAGTTCTGTCCGATTCTGTTTGGGTCGAAGATTTCTAGGAGGGAAATTAGTTTTCAGAAGAAGTAGTTACTAGAGGGTTTCTAGTCACCAGGAAACCCAAATCCAGAGTTTATGTAGCCACAAAAGAGGGAGAAGAGTACTGTTTCTGTCATATCTGAGCTAGACGGCTTCTCATGGGCTGAGAGACCAGGGCAAGTTGGACGGTGTATCCAACTTTGTCATTTGGAGGGCATGGGTCCTATCAGTCTTAGATGAGTATGACATCAAGGACCATGTGACGAGTGTTCTAGCTGTGCCTGCAGATCCTGATCCTCTAAAGAAATTTAAGGAGAATCAAGCGTGGACTAAGCGTTTGATCATGGATGGAGTGAAGGATCACGTAGTAGCACATATTGCCAATAAGAACATGACAAATGACATATGGGTTGCTCTAGAAGATGTATCAAGGAAGCTCTCTCCAACGAAAAATGCTCTTAGAGAATCAAATGAGGTTTATCCAGATGCAGAAGGGTGAGGAAATAGATCCTTTCCTTTTTTGACTTCAGACCATTCGAGACCAATTGGTTGGCATGGGTGCAACTCAAGACGAAGGACTCTTATTAAGGACTGCCTTGAATGCAGTCTTCGAGGATTGGGAAACATTTGTCCAGAGTATACTGGGCAGAGTAGTGTTACCATCCTGGGCCGACATGTGGGCTATCCTCTGCCAAGAGGAGATTGGGAGGTTCATCAAGAAGCATAATATCAGTGGTGGGACAGTCAGAGTGGAGAAAGAAGAGGAAGATGATGCAACCCTTGCATCAAAGGAAAGAAAACAACAAGGGAAGAAGAAGAGGGACCTTTATAAGGTCCGCTGCTTTAACTGTGGCGAACTTGGACGCTTCGCCAGCGCTTGTCCTAAGAATAAGGACAAAGGATCTTCTGAATCCAAGGTTGCAACAACAAAGGATGATGGTTCTGATGATGATGCAACCACGAGTGCTCATGTGCCTCGAGAGAAGAGTTGGGGTGACATGGATCTGTAGAGCATCTACAGACGTCCTTGAGTCAACGCTACTCTTGGATTACATACGAGCTATGAGAGCCTTAAGACGATAGTGGGATGAGTCGAGAGATGGTTGCAGAAGGTCACATTGAAGTAGAAGGGAGAGCTGGAGAGCTGGAGAGCTGGAGAGGGAGCAGCGTAATGCAGAGGCAACAACAACGTGGAAGCAACATCGCAGAGGCTGATGGGACTTCAACAGCGTAGAGAGGCTAAGCTCACGCAATGCAGAGTTGCAACAACGCAGTAGCTTCAAGAGGACAATGTAAATCAACAGCCAGGGAGCTTCAGTGATAGATGCAACTTGACTTATCTGTCAAACAGTTGGGAAGGAGTCCTTCAATTGCTTAGTTCTCGGCAACTGAGTTGCAGTGCAACAGTTAGTAGTGGCAGTGCTATGGGCAACATGATGTAGCAAGTTGAGAGGGAGCTGCAATACAGATGTGGTAATGTCAGTGGCAGTGGCATGGGCAGTAGTACAAAGAGCAGCAATGTAGTGGATGGAGGGCAACAGGCCAAGCATCAACAACACATAAACAAACATCAAGATTTTGCAGTGCATGGTGTGGATGTATTGTTTGAGCACAATCCGTGCTAAGAGGGAGTGTTGAGATTTTGTGTAGTTGGTGTAGCATCGGGTGTGCTCTAGCCCTGAGATTTTGTGGAAGGGCTAAGACACACTTGAAATCCAAAACCCAGAAAGTGTTTGGAGAAATTTCAGCTGGTGTTCAAGTTATTTAAATAATTAATTATTTTAATGGATTTCCTAAGTCTAAACTTAGGAAAATTAAATAATTAAAGTGAATTAATTAACACACGTGCCGAAATGTTCTAAAAGACACGGATCAAGTAGTCTTTTAATCTCAGCTGTTGATGAATGTTTTAATTTCGGCCGTTGATGAGATCATCAAAAAAGTAGAAGAGAAAGGCTTGAGGGTCAGTTGTACACACATAGAGGCAGAGCTGAGAGAGTGATATGGAATTCTTGGGCAGGGTTTGCTAAGAATTTTCGGAGGAGTTTTCTGCAGTGAGGGGTAGTATTGGATGAGGGGATGATCTGAGCCCGGAGCCAAGAGTCAACAAGAGGTAGAGGAGCAACTTGCAACGACAGCGCAGATGAGCAGAGAGTAGCAACAACAGCTACGCAGCAGCTGCGCAGTGCAGAGGCTTCAGCCGCTACGCAGGCCCAGGAGGGGGCAGCGCTGCAGCTTCAGGGAGCTTCAGAAGTTATGCAGAGGCCTCCAGAGGTAGCGTAAGGACTGCGTCACCCACTCTAGGGTTACGCAGTCCCTCTTTGAGCAACGCAGTGGCACACAGAGCCTAGCAGGGCTAACGCTGGGGCTTCAGGGGTAGCACTGGGGTTTCTATGGCCAGTTCCAGGCTAAGTCTTGTAAATCCCATTTGAGGGTGTGGATCAATTAGATATTTGGTCTTGGAACAACAGGTTAGTTGTAGGTTTTCTTTATCCTCTGTAAGGTTTTCCAGATCTGGAACTTAGATTTGCTGTACTCAGATTCTACTTTATAAATAAACCCTCATATCTGCTACACCGGTTTTACCACTTTTGGTTTTTTCGGGGACTTATGTCCAAAACTCAGTGTGTCACTTTGTTTGAATGAGCGTAATATTCAGTAAATGATCTGCATGTGTAGGCTGTTAGTTGTGTTTACTTCGGTATTTTCTGAATCTAGTTTTTGAAGATAACTTGTATAATTTAAATCAAGTAGGAGAAGTAAAACATGATACTGCAGTAGAATTTTCACAATGCCTTCTCCAAGCCCTTTAACTTGCTCTTATAATCTCTCGTTGGAGTCTCAATGGTAACAATTTAATCTCCATCGATGACTACGATCAATTATACTTCATCAATAGAAGTCTCTATAGCAGTCTCAAACATCCTTAATTAATTAACTTTAATAAACCACTTTTCTTAAGTCAGACTTATGAAATATTTTATTTATGACAAAATTAATTAAATTAAGGTGTTTCCCAAGCTGATCTCGCGAAACTGTTTTTGGGTTTTGGAGATATAGTGTTCCTTAGCCTCTTAGCATCATATGAAACTGGGACACCTGTCCGACGCTACACAAAATAACATACACAACCAATAGAGGAGCCCTAAAATAGTCCCCAACAACTCCTGTCCGATGCCTTATATGGAGTCAATGGGCTGAAGGTGTTCTTGATCTATCTGCTGTCTTGCATAAAAACATTGCAGATTTCTAATAGCAGATGTTAGTAACAAAAACCACACAAAAATGTGGCATGTGACCTATGGATTTTGGTCTACTAAGTTTATCCTAACCAAATTTATAATTATTTATCATTTCTCATCTAAGTCACCAGGGAACAGAAATGAATATGGATTCAGATTTGGATTCAGATACATATCCCCCAGATTTCTGAAAAGGAAGGATCTAGAAATGGTGGGGAAATGCCGTTTACAAAAAATGCAATAATTTTTTATTTTATTTTTTTTATTTTGCAAAACATATTCAATGTTAAAAATCAAAACCATTCACGAAACACAACATTAGCACTGAAATCATTAGATAATTTATAAATTTGAAGACTGAAATCATGATGCATCATGCTTTATACAAAAAGGATAATTGTAAATACAAATTTAGTGTCTCATCAATGATCACTCTATTGATATGATGATATAGAGTAGGTCTAACTACATGTCCAAAAATGGGTCTACATGTGTTGATTTTTGGTAGATACAGTTCGTATTCAAATCAACCCTTTAAAAGAAAATAAAAATATTAATTTTGAGCTCATGTAGGCTCCAAAGAGACAGGTTGGCTTTGTTGCATCACTATCTAGCAAGGGTCTTGTTGTTTCCCAGATTGTACAGGTCAATGCGACGACTCAGGGTGGGGGTTCTCACTTTAATCCGTGCGCTCTCCATTCTAGCTGTCTCCCCACAACTGGATATGGGGGGTAGTCCTTGTGAAATGTGAAGATGAAAGACCCGTCGACAATCGACAAGTCTGGGAGACACAACTAAATGGCCTTGCAACTTGGTTAATTTAGCAAGTTTAATGATTTAATTAGATTACCTTGAAATACCAGTGCCTTAAATGGAGTCAAAATACTTGTTTAACATGAATTATCTACCAAGTCACCAGATGAACAGTTGTTGCTTTAGGATGCTTCACTATCCTATATGAAATGCAACACCTAAAATCTAAGTGAAATGTAGGATCTTGATTAATTCTAAATTAGATGCCGAACTAGATGAACCCTTTCCCTCAACTATTTTGAAACTAGTCTCTAGAGTAGGTTGTGGAGAGAAGCCCAGGGAAAGATAGAAAAGCCTATATTAACAATGCCTTCCCTGAAATTCTAACAACCCGATGCCTTCAGTGCTGTAGGGACTATGGCTTTGACGACTGCAAGGTCACCGTGTTAACGACAAAAGAGGGTCTAGACTTTGCAAGCTAGATGAGAAAGGTGGTCCTAGATGTGAAATTTTCAAACTGAAAACTATACAGTTGCAGTTATAGATTTATTTCTCCT
Source organism: Pinus albicaulis (assembly GCA_034641835.2). NCBI lineage: Eukaryota > Viridiplantae > Streptophyta > Pinopsida > Pinales > Pinaceae > Pinus > Pinus albicaulis. Next base: position 56,722 of record JAXQQM020066218.1, on the reverse strand, counting down.
ACTTATTAATCAATAAGTTATTATTCAAAAATCTTTTGGCAAATATCGAAATAAATACTACTGCAACATTCACAAATATATATGCAGAGAAATAAACAGTAGGGAACATAAGCATAAGAATCAATCACATGTACACAGCTATTTTTGGACAATTGTCCCCGGAAAAACCCAATGCAGGAAAACCGGTGCAACAGATGAGGGTTTTATTAATTCTTCAGCAAATGATATCTTTACAGGGAAATATAATGGCAGATAAATTTTGAAACACCTAGGCTCCCTCGGATAATTCTTTGACACCATGATCAGCCCTTGCTGGCTCCTGTGTTTGTTTGCGTGATTCACTGCGCAGTCCTAGTGCTGGACTGCGTAAGTCTGCGTGGAGACTGCGTGGGTTCTCTGCGTTGCAGCCTCAAGTTGCCTCCAGTGGCCCACTGCTGCCCCCTATCCCTGATCTCGATCATTGCTGACTCCCTCCTCCTCCTGCTTCTACAAACTCCTCACCCTGCAACTCTCCCACTGAAATCGAATTTTCTTACTTCATAATCGATCTCCTTCGGGTACTGAGTGTAGGCATGACTTATTTTCCAAATGACCCTCAAGCCTTCTTTTATAATCTTCTTGTTGGAGAACCAACGACCTAGATTAAAAGATTAATCAAGGCTAAGATTAAAACTTGACTTGATCCATTTTTTCTAGAAGATTCACACTCTGACTTATTAATGTGAAAATTTCTGAATCTTATACTTACGCAAAAATATTTCTGTTAATTCTGGTTATGCTCCAACTACTTAGTTAAGTTATTAACTGAATAAATTCAGACCAATATCAAAGCAAAACACATGACAGACTTTCACCAATCCAGATCTAGAAAAAGTACATGCACTCATAGACAAAGTGACACAGTGATTTTCTAGACATATAGTCCTTGGAAAAACCCAATGCGGAAAACTGGTCTTCTGGCTGCTGGTGGGTTTTATTATTAAGAATTTTCTGAATACAAAAAATCTGGGTTCCAGATTTGGAAAATCTGACAGAGAGATAATAGATTTACAACTCACTGGCTGTTCTGAAGCCAAAATAATGACTGATCCACAGCCTCAAACGGGATTTGCAAGACTCTGCCAAAATTAGGCCCTAGAAACCCCAGCGCTGCCCCTGAAGCCTCTGCGTCAGCCCCTAAAGCCCCTGCGTCCCTAAGCGCTGGCCTGGAAAGTGCTACATTACGCCAGACTGGGTGACGCAGTCCTTACGCTGCCCCTCAGGGTCTCTGCGTAACCCCTGAGGGCTTCCAGCTGAATCACGCTGTCCTGGGAGGGATTGCGCAACACCTGAATAACACAGTTGCTGCCCTCTCTGTTGTTGCTCTCCTGCTTCTCTGTGCTGTCTCTCTAAGCTGATCTCTGCCTCTTGCTGATTCTAGACCCTGGGATCAGATCATCCCCTTGGCCTAAATTTCCCTCTCTGCAGCTCAAACACTTCTGAGAATTCTTAGCAAACCCACCCTAGAATCTCAGCTTAGCTTCAGTGTTCTGCCTTTGTTTGTCTTTGCAAATGACCCCAAGCCTTTCCTTTATACTTTTCTCGTTGGGGAACCAACGTCCATGATCAAATCTTGAATCAATGCCTAATATTAAGAAAAAGTTTGATCCGTGTGACTTAAGATAATTTCATCACATGTTTAATTAAATTCACTTTAATTATTTAAGTTCCCTAAGTTTAAACTTAGGAAATACATTAAAATAATTAATTAATTTAATATCTCCTAAACCAAATGAAATTTCCCAAATCCATTTATGGGTCTTGTAGATCAAGTGTACTCTAGTTCCTCCACAAAACTTGGGAACTAGAGCACAACTGATGGTACCCCAAATACACAAAATCTCAACACTCCCTCTTAGCATCAGGTGTGTGCTCTAGAAATACATCACACTATGCATTACAAGATTTTGGGCATTGGTTCTTTGCTGCTGATGCTTGGCCTGCTGCGACTCAACTCTGCACTGCTGCTGCCATTCTGTACTGCTGCGCATGACTCTGCCACTGCCATTGCCACTGCAACATCTGTATTGCAACTCCCTCTCAATTTGCTGCATCTGTGCTGCGCATAGTATTGCCACTACTGGTCCGCTGTACTGCAACTTCAGTTGTTGGGAGAATCAACTGAATCTCCTACCCAATATTTGACATGCAAGTCAATTGGGCTGTACCCTTATCACTAAAGCTCCATAGGCTAATGATCTGCATTGGCATCTGAAGGATGATGCACAGCTACAACTCTGCATTGCGTAAACAGACTCCCTTTGCACTACTGAAGTCACATCAGCCCCTTGTGCTGAAATCTCTTACACTACTGCTGTATTGCGCTGTCCCTTTGAAGCCTTCTACGCTGCTGCATCTATGCACTGTGAAAGCAACTAAACTCTGCGCTAGTGAAGTCACATCATCCTCTATGCTGCTGCTACTCTACTCTGCGCTGCTCCTTCCAGTCTTCAAATCTGCCTCTGCTTCATATGTGATCTATGCACCCACTGCTCCACTTGTCCCGCTACCGTCTTAAGGCTCCCGTAGCTCTTATGTGATCCAAGAGATGAGCTACTCAAGGATCCCGCCCTACATCTTGTTGGCTTTATGGGTCCTGACTCCTGACCCAAGTTCGGAGTGTAGGTTTGCCAACAAACCCTTATACTACTGGCCCTTTCGGCAATGACTTGCTTTCGCAGGCCAAGGTCTCACTCGAAGTAGTATGGGTGGGTGCTGGAACCAGGTTTCCGCATCCTGGGAGAAAGTGGATAATGGAGGCAGTCCTTATCAAGATCTGTCAAGTTCGCACAGAAGTAGTTCTATTACCAAACCATTAACAATATAGTAGCGAAGCTTATAACCTTCTGAACAATATGTAACATAAACAAAGTTACTATCATTAACAGATCTTAGCAAACTCTTCGCATCCACGTGCGCATCAGTAATTACTATCACAAAATAACACAATCGCAGCTAGTCAAATGACACATAAATATTCCAACAGTAACGCAGCTAATCCAGATAACACAGAGATACTTCAACAGATCTGCATTCATTAATCATCCAAAAACCCAGTTACAAACCCAAGTCACAACCCGCGCACACAGCGAGCAGGGTCTGCACATAGCAAGACTGAGGATATCCGCGCACACGATCCTTACCCAAAACCACCCAAAACAGATCAACAGTTCGTATTTCGCATCAATCTTACTTCTTACTTTTTAGACCCAACTATCTATCTATTTATATCATCGTAGCCTTCGCTATCCTATGGTTCGCAAACTGTGGTTTGCGGACTCTACGTCTACCCTTTGACCCATTACAAAGCATTGGGGGCTTTGACCCGCCCCAAAGCCCCTGCGCAAGACTAATTAATACAAAAATATACCAAAAACGCAGTTTAGGGAACCCCATTCCAACAGGTCCCCAACACAATCTTCTGACTCGTCCCGAGTCCCAGTGGTCGTGAGGTTTGCATCTTCGTCTGGAGCTGCTTGATTGTATCGACCAGAGGGGGCAAGACTCCTTCACTCTGTGTGGCAGCGTTCTTCGCAATGTCCACCAACTTCTGCAAAGTTGGGCCTTTAGTGGCAGCGGTGACACTCTCCAGAGTTTGATTCAGTTGTTTGACCGCAACATCCAAGTCCTGAGATATCTTGAGGGCTTCATCGGCCATGGCTTGAGGTGGTCACTCAGAAGCTTCTTCTTGTGGCGAAGCCCTTCCAGGTCATCTTTGAGGGGATCGCTGGCTCGCAGACGTGCTAGGCGCTGAGCTGGGATCAGAGTGTTCATGGTAGCCTCCATTTGCTCGAATGATTCTTCCTTCTGGCTCAATTCTTGGGTAAACTCTCGCAGGAGGGGGTCACACTGCACCTTAGACCACTGCTGCATAACTGTCTCCAGCAATTCGGCACCCTGAGCAATCTGAGCGGTGGTGGTATTTGTAGCTTTTGTGACTAGCGCAACTCTCTGGGCACGTACCTCAGGAGGAGTTTCCGGCTGCAACTTAGCTTGCAACGCAGCAATCTGTTACTCCATCTCTGTTTTGACGTTTTGGATCTCTGTCCGAGAAGCTTTCAGGGCTGCGACGAGCCCCTCAATCTTAGCCTGGGGGGTGGCAGAGGCCGGAATGTCTTTAGTCACATCTGCGCAGAGCCTGTTGATCAGGCACTCCAACTCAGTCTGCTATGCGGCGGCAAGGATGCGTGCGGCCTGTGCTCAGGATGCCTCGGTAGTTTTTTCTATGATTGTCTGCTCGGCTCTACTTAGCTGCTGCTGCACCCGACGGTCTCTGTTGATGCAGGGGCATTAGGCTAAAAGAAAAATCCTTGTATTTTGTTAGACTTAGGGGTTTTTGAGTCTTCAAGGGAGTTAGATTTTATGTAATGAATTGAGTGGGTTTTGATTAATTTTAATTAAATATTGAGAGAAAATTGTAACCGTTCTCGAATGATTAGAGGACAAGGGAATTTGATTAATTAGGAATGTGAAGAGATAGTTGAGATTTAGGAATGAATTTAGAATCAATTTCAACAAATTTAGGGATTAAGTCTAGATTTTAGGACTTTGAGGATTTTAAGGATTTTGTTGAGTTATTGAGGGAGTTGAATCGATTCATTATCAATTTGTATAAATGTAAGCCTCAAAGGCATAAAGCAGAGAGATCTGGAGAGTTTGTGCGTGATTCAATTTTAGGACAAATAGGGGTTGTTCCTGTAAGCCTACGGGCAACTTTGTTGGAAAGGGCCATCGATTGAAGATTAGGCTAGAGATAACTGTAAGTGATTTCATTTGTATATATGAAAGAATCTGTTTCGAAATTATGTGTGCGTTGATGATTTAATTGCGTATGAGAACTGATTAGGGGTTATGGACAGTTTTGAATAAATCTTGTGATAATGGTTCACATTAGAAATTCTGTATGTAATTGAAGATTCAGTCGATGATGAAATCCTAGAGGAATTCGTATACAACATTTAGTATCGATTTCTAGATAAATCGATGTTTCTAAAATAGAGAATTCAGTTCTCCAAATATCGCCAATTTTCATTTGAAGAATGAACTGAAATTATGGAATGGGTTGATGTCACAGTGAGACCCGAGGTTTTGAAGTTCAAGTAGGATTTTCTGTAATAGAAGCCAGATGATAGAAGTTAAGTTATGCATTGTATGAATAACCGAGAAGGATGGAGGTTGGTTGAAACCTGACCCTCTTCGAATGAACACTGGAGAGACTGTTTGATATCGCTTAAACAGTGTTGAGAAAGGGTTTGAAGTTGTTCGACACACTGGAACGGCAAATAGCATGGTCGATTCGTGCAATGGAGCAGTGTTGAAGAGCCATGAATCGAAATCAAGGAGGAATGATACAACGAAATTGAGAAGGCAGATTGAGTTGATAGCATTGGAGAGAATGGAATCAATGGAACAACAGCTTGTTAAATCTTAAACGTCGAGTGAAGGCGTAAGGGAACAGCGGAACCATGAATAAATGGTGAAGGCGGAACAGTGAATGAAGAAGCTGTTTTGAAAAACAAACCAGCGGTATTTGCATTGCAAATAAATGGTAAATGGTTTCACAGAAAGTTATGCGATAGTGGTCAGCGTCCAACATGTGGCATAGGTAGTATTTTAAAACCGGTTATTTCGCATTATGTTTGAGCGATAAACTTCAGGGTGGAATGTTATGCGATTTCCGTCCAATTATCAGTAGCTGAAATTTGATGGCGTTCGCATCGTGAAGATGCGTGAAGGTTTATGCAAGGTCGGTTTTGATATGTGTTACATATGCTGTGGGACCGGAAGTTCATTGAAAATATGTGGGGTTTTGGGTATTGAACCAAGGTCGAACCTTTGCATGAGCCTAATGGGAAGATTCATGGAGTCTTGTGAGACGAGATTTGTATTAAGGTTTTAGTTATAATATTCGAATATTAATTCGAATAATTATAAGGTGGGTTTGACTATAGTTTTATAACCAGCGGTCAAAAAGGTAAATTTCCGCATATACCCTAATGTTCATTTACATTGGGATTGTTGGCATATTTAAGCATTGAAATAATTAAAACCCTTAGATGTAAGGTTCTGTTGGGTTTTCACATGTGAGAGCATATTATATGCGTTGTGAGTTATTGCTATGGTTTGAACCATGGGAAGAAGATACGTTTTCGCATTTAAATAGATTACGAAGATGGGCATGCTAATGGATTGAAAAAATGGAAATGCATTTTATATGCATTAGAGGAGTAAGAATGTGGGTTTTGGCAGGATTAAGAATGCTGATTGATTGGAAAAATGGAAATGCATTTTATATGCATTAGAGGAGTAAGAATGCTGGATTTCCTCAAAGAGGGATGTGTGGAGAACCTGCAGCGGCTGCTGCGAAAGTCGAGCCAAATCCAGATGTACTTCTGCTTAGGCCTGGACTTGCGCACATAAAGCAGGTAGACTCAGAGTGAGTGCTGCGCTTGGCAGGGGACAGAGGCGGCTCTCAGTCGTTGAAATCAACTCCGTGCTGGTTGCTTGAGGCAGCCTCGCTTGCACCATGCTTGTCTGCAGAGTATCGGCCTTGAGCTGCAGAGCTTGGAGCTGAGACTGTAACGCAGCAATGACGACGTTCCATTGCTCTTCCAAGTCAAGCCATGTATCTTCTGAAGTGAGGGTGACCGCATCTACGATTTGCTCCAAATCGTCCTCGGTTAAGGTACTCTCAATGTCTCTACCAGGCCTCGTAGCCTGTCGTTTCGGTCGCTGGCCTTTGAGAGGTTCGGCCATTCGTTTTGTACCACGCGAAGAACTAGTACCCTGCGTATCCAGACTCTCAGTCTCCATGTCCTGCTGCGACTCCTGTCCTCCGCCCTGTGCTGAATCTGGGGGAACCTCCATCCCAGTGGAGCCTTCCGGGCCACGACCTTCTGAATTCTTAGTGGTATCAAGCTGGGTGGTGGTCTTTGGAACTGCGCTTGTACCAACAGTGTCAGCGGCTGTCGATTTGAAGCCCAGTTTCTAGTGCGATGGCCAAGTGGCGATGAGCCGATCAATTACCTCTTCGGCGACCATGTAAGGCAGCGACACCCAAGTTGGATCCTTACAGACCCGAATCTGCACATTGTGCATCGTGACCTGGAACGTTGCGATGCTCTTGTACTTGTCGTAGACCGTCAGCAACAGGCGTGGCCGGGAGTGAATTACTGCTGCGAGCGCGCTCTGAAATAGTACCCAAAAGACTTTGTTATCCTTAATGTGCTGCTCATCCTTCGAATCCCACAAGTTTGCGTATCGGGCCCCCTCGCACATGTCTAGTTCGAGCTCAGGGAGGTTCGAGTCTTCATGGGCTTCTAATGCGACCAACGTAATTAGGAGCAGCAACCAAGAGTAGTAGAATGCCTTTCCATGATCCCGGGCCTCACGCACGTTCTCCAAAAATTCATTGCAAAGGAACTGTGACCAGTTGAAGCACACCTCCTTTTCACAGTAGCTAGCCAACTGAATTACATAGGCAGGGACAGTCGTGGCCTGGCACTTGTGCATCATCTTACAAGCCAGCAGCAGGTTACGCATGCGCACTCCAGGGTTGGCAATGGTGTTGATCAAGAATCCCCTAGTATTTCGCTCGACATGGTAGTCTTCTCGCACCTTTTCAGTGATATGTTGCTCATACTTCTTACCGACGCGCTCCATGGGATTTGGCCCCTCCATGGGGAGACCAGTAATGCGGTGAATTAGGGCGGCATCGATGGGAATGCGGTTCTGAATCCATAAGCTGCCGTCATGGGTCAGCGCTAGCAGCTATCACACAACTCGGTCAGTGATACTGTATTGGCCGAAGTGAGGTATCTGCAGCAAGTTTAGTAATCCTGAACCCGCTAACCCGCGTGCCCACGGAATTGGTACTGTTATCGCTTGCCGCCTACACCTTCCTACAGTTAGTGGGAAAAGCCTTCAACCCCATAGGTGTGGTTGGTGGCAAGGAACTCAGAGAAGGGGCTGTCACCTATTCCCAACTCTCTCCGTTTAAGCTATCTCCTAGGTTAGCTAAGGGGGGTGGTCCCTAAAGGAAAACTAAGTTAAAGATGTTAGATTTCTAGGAGAATTGATTAGAAGGAATTACTTATCAAAGATGACTCGATTCCAATATGTAAACAAGCATATAAATATATGAGCAATATTCAATGATGTGTTCAAAATATAGACCAGTGCTTTAAAGTAAATGGCAAATGCTTGCTCAAAAATGAAATTCAAGATATAATGACAATAATCCCACAAAGGAAGTGTTAGACCAAGATCACAATATGCAATTAAATTTGCAACACCAAATAAGGGTATTTGTCAATGAAACGAGATATATCAATCATCCATAAGCATAATGATCATTAAAATGACAACATGCAATGAAGTTGTATGTAGAAGCAAATTTCCAAGTACCATAGAATTAAACTTGTTGCAAAATTTAAGGAATTAAAATGTTTGCATCCAAAGAAGAGAGAGTTATCTTCCTCATTTGAAATTCGTAGCCCGAAGGTCCTGCAACAACTTGTTAGTAATTTCCTGTTGTTGTCCACTCAAGCTGTCACAAGAAAAAATTCGGAAAGAGGGCTACAAAACCAATCAAATATTAGATAGATAAAATTACAAAATATTGCACAACAATTTACAAAGGGCTAAGCCAAAGAGTTCGAGTAAACTCTCTTCTTTGCTTAGTCATCTTCAAGCTCTTAGATAGCAAATGAAAACAGTGACGTATAATTATTTAAAAGATATTAAAATTTAGAAGTGTTCGGCTTGTATACAAGCTATGTCCCAAAACCCCTGCAAAACCGCTTCGTAAGATAAGACTATGAAGGTTCAAAGAACGAATGAGAGCTCCTTTGAGAATGTATCAATAGTGGGTTGGTCTCTCCAAAGACTTCCTCCAACACTTGATTCTTTGATCCCAACAAGATGTTCCCTCTACAAAACTTCAATCAAGAATTAGTTCCATATAGATCTAGCAATAAACAATGATAAGAAACTCTAGAGATTTATTTGAAACCAACTAGAGCATTCTATACCTAGATCATACTCCTAAATCAAATGTCCATGTAAGATATCTCTACATTAACAAATCTACAAGAACATATGGAAACAAATTAGATCAAAGCATGAGTAAAAGGAATTATACCAATGATCAACAATTCATCACACTCCAAAAGGAGGAACACCTCATGAATGAAACCCCAAAGTCTTATTGATATTTCTGAAAGTGTACAAGGCAACAGCGCTTCCGCAAGCACAATAGCTAGTAAACAATGATTACAATATGAGAGCCCATGGCTCCATTATATAGAAAGTTGGGAGCAAATCCCAATGAAGAATCATATGCCAAGTGGTGAGATGGAGGAGATCTCAAGGCAAATTCGAATTTGGTAAGTGGAGCTCCAATGCCAAGTGTAAATATCGAATTCTAGCAAGTGGACATCATTTTTTTCTTCCCTTATGTGCCAAATTCAAATTTTATGATGGAATGACATGTGTATATGGTTGGTAACCCATGTGGGGACAATTTCCCACAAAAATCTCCACCAAATATTCTCCCAAATCCTCCCAAATATGCACTAATTTCACAAATTCGAATTTCCAAGTAAGCAACTCTCATTTAATGCCGGAAATTCAATTTTATTTGAGCACACGTTTTTTCCTCGATTTTAGGAGTCTATATCACCTTGGGACTCCACTTTAACTCCTCTATAATTTTCTACCTCATTTCCACCTCATTTAGCATGTGTAGATATTTATTTTTCTCCATTTATTTAATTTCTGGCTTAATTAATTGCCATATTTCCCACTAAACTTAGGAAAAGTGGGTTTTGAGGGGTCAAAACACATTTTTAACCCCTCAAAGTGTGTCATAGTAGAAAGTTGAGTGTGAGAGGTGTAATTTTGATTACTCATACCCCATACAACTTCTCTAGACAACACTTATTACAATTCAATTACAGTTTTTATTGCAATTTTCGACTTGCGGGAAATCTAAAAAATTAAAAAATCACTACCTAGACCTAACCAAATTCCATGAAATTTTTTGTGTGATCTAGTATGGTAATATACATTTACTCTAGACACTAGGACTCACCCAAGTCCTCACAATCAAGCCGTACTCCGTCTTTGGGGTAAAATTGAAGGAAAAAACTCAATTAATTATTAACTCCTAGTAGGGAGATGATAATTAACCAAGTAAAAAAAACCTCCCAGAGTAATACTCACTTGTTGGCAAGGTCCTAGGCTACCTAGGCCTGTTACAGACTCAATATTGACTGAAAACTCATCATTACTAGGATCACTTATTACAATTCCCTGTAGGGCGTGGAATCTGGGTACAAGAGAAAATGATAAGAAGTAGAAGTAGAGTTTAAAAACTCTGTTGATTTGACGATATATGATGATATTTGATGGTACATGTGTCGTCTGGTTCATCCTTGGGCATGGAGTCTTCTCATTATCATCAGGTGCCACTCCAGTGGTCAATAGGTATGACCCTTAGCACATCGTCCTCTAGTACTCGTTCAAGATATAGCTCAAGTGCTAATTCTGGGAAGGCCTCCAGGTTTGCAAGGTCGTGGTCGTCGAACATAATTGAGGCGAGCTTGCCATGCACTTCTCCAATTATGGGGACTTCACCCAGAATCAGTGGCATTTGCAGATAGGCGTGCATACCTTCGAGATTCTTAGGCATGCGCACTGAGGGCCTGCGAGGCCGAACATAGGGTGACAACCAAGTGATTGGTTTAGCAATTCGAGCTTCTTCCTGAGCAGATAGAGTTCGCTTCGTCGGGTTAGGCGAGCATGCCTTAGGCACCGTTCGAGGGGATTTCACATTCTGAGGGGAGGTGCGTGGCTTTCCTCCAGCCCATTTCGCAGCCCTCCCCTGCCCTTACTCTCAGCCTTTCCCCTTACTCTTCTTTTTCTCCACCTGCTTCCCCTTGGTTGGTGTGGACACAACCTCTTCAACTTTAGGGGTGACCTCCAATACTTCATTAGTAGAGGCCACGACTTGCGATGATTCAGCGGGATTGGTCGCAGTCATTCTCGCTCAGAAGACGAACTCAGGATTGCTACTATCAGAGGGGGCAACCCGCCCAGACATTAACAGAGCACAATAGTTAAGGAAATTTGCAAGGCACAAGATTTTCAGAATGCACGAAACCTACTTCTGATCTACCCTCCTGCTTTTATAGCTTTGGACAGTGACCAACGGTTGGATGAGACTTATCTGAAACTTACCATCAACGAAATGGTAAAAAATCTTTGGAAATCGCCGCATTAATTGTTGACTGCCCGCTCCTTCCAACGGTAAAATTTTCTTTTTACCTAGTTTTATTGTTCCAACGACTAGTTTTTGTAGTTGCGGATTACCCCTGTGCATCCAACGCACCCTTCTGCGCTTCTTGACTTGCGGTCGACCCCTGCGCACCTAGTGCACCCTTCCTCGCTTCCTGCCCTGCGGTCGACCCCTGCGTGTTTAACAGACCTGCCTGCGTTTTCTCTTTTCCCTCTGCGTATCTATCCTAATACAACTACTCTGGCCATATAGTCATTTGGTACGCGACGAGGCGGTCCGGTAGTGTTTGAGATGACTGCCATTAACATATCCAAGAAGGTGGTCCCCGCGCAGTGTAGCCAATCTCATCGCACCGCCATCCGTAATTTCTGTTGCGATATAAGGTCCCAACCAGTGTTGGCGGAATTTCCCAGGGTGGCGTGCAAACTGGCTGTCATATAATAACACGAGCTCACTTTCTTTAAACGACTTCTGTTGGATATGCCGATCGTGCCAGGATTTTTCCCGGGCCTTCTGAACCTGTTGGTGAAAGTTAGCTGTGAATCGAACTTCCTCCAAGGCAACTAGCTGCGCTAAGCGTTCTTCCATGATAACGGGCTCCGCCATTTTCGTAAATGCCGCGATGTGTAAGCTAGGCACGATATACCCCATGGGCATAATGGCCTCCTTGCTATAAACCATTCGGAACGGTGTTTTCCCAGTCAATTTCTTGCATGTGGTTCGATAGGCCCAAAGGACTGACGGGATGCGCACGTTCCAATCGCTGTGATCGACATTACTGACCTTAGTAAGCGCTTGTTCCAAAATTTTATTGAAAGCTTCTACCGTTCCATTTGCCTGCGGGTGATATGGGGTACTTTTTGCATGGTGGATTCGAAACTCCTTAGTCAAAGCTTGTATTGTGTCATTAATGAAATGCGTACCTCCATCGCTCATCAAGATCTTCGGACAACCAAACTTGGTTAAAATATGCTCAAAAATAAAGTGCGCAGCGGTATTTGCGGTACAATCCCTCACAACTTGCGCCTCTGCCCATTTGGTTACATAATCGGTCGCAGTGATGATGTAGCGAGCACCTGTCTTCTTACTCGGTGGGTTGATGGGTCCAACGAAGTCAATTGCCCATTTATCAAATGCCTACAAGGCCATCTGTGGTTGCAAAGGCATCTCATCCCTGCACAACAGTCTTCCTGTCCATTGGCATGTGTCGTAGGCTTTGCAATAGTCGTGGGAATCGCTATGCAGTGTGGGCCACCACAGCCCATCTCGCAAGATCTTCTGTGTCATCGCTTTTCCTACGTAGTGACCTCTTGCTACGCCTCCGTGAGCTTCTGCTAAAATGGCTTGTCTTTCATGCTTTAGTACATATGTTCGCAGTACCTCATCAGCTCCCAGTTTATATACGTGGCCCGCGATGATGGTAAAGTCAGCTGCGCAAGTTACCAACTCTTTCTTCTATTGTATCGAATACTCTGCAGGTGCCATCCCCGTAGTTAAGAATTGGATAATATTAGCGAAGTGCTCATCAACCACCTTAATAGCGAATAACTGCGCATCGGGCAATCCTTCCTCTAGGTTGGTTGGTTCTTCACCAATCTCGATTCGGGACGAGTGGTCTGGTCCAGCATTCAATTTGCCCGACTTCACAATTATCTCAAAGTCATATTCCTGAAATAGCAGTAACCTTCGGCAAATCTTTGCCCCCAACAGAGGCTTATTGACTAGGTACTTCAAAGCTAAGTGATTCGTGAACATCTTGAAGTGCCCCCCTAGCAGATAATGCCAGTATTTCCGGAGGGCGTATACCATTGCTAACCCCTCGCGTTCAGTAGTGGAGTAGTTATGCTTTGCACTTGAATGTTTTCTACTGGCAAACGCAACCGGGTGATCAATGTCTTCCTCCCCAGGCTGCGTAAGGACAACTCCTAGGGTGATCCCTGAAACGTCCACATGGACATGGAAAACCTTCGTCTAGTCAGGAAATATGAGAAAGGTGCGGAGACCATCTTTTCTTTGAGTAGCTCAGAACTCTTCTGACACTCGTCGACCCCAAAAAATGGTACATCCTTCTTTAGCAGCTTTTCCATGGGTACCGTGATCAGTGCGTACCCTTGAATAAACTTCCTATAATAGCCCGTGTGCCCGAGGATGGAGCGCAACTGTTTCTCAGTTATGGGGATTGCTAAATTGATGATCACTACAAATTTGGCGGGGTCAACCATTAGTCCCTGTCGACAAAATATATGGCCTAACAAGATCTTGAAGTGCACGCAGAATATGCACTTCTTAATATTTAGGGAAATCTGGTGCTTTTTACAGGCGTCCAACATCATGCGCAGGTTCGAGACGTGCTTCTTTACCAATCCAAATACTGTCCAATCGTCAAAGTATACCTCCAAGAACTTGTGAATGAACTCCTTGAACACTGTGACTACTACCCGCGAAAAGATAGCAGGGGAATTTTTGAGCCCAAACGGCATGACTATGTACTGGAAGGATCCCCATTCGGTGGCGAACATAATTTTGCTGCGATCTTCAAGTGCGATCCTGATCTGATGGTAGCTCGAAAATCCGTCAGTGAACGAGTATGCTTCTTGCCCTCCCACACTATAAAGGATTTCATCAGAGAATGGCGTAGGGAAGAGATCATGTATGTAGGCATCATTCAACTTATGCAGGTCGACGCAAATTCCTATTTCTCCATTAGTCTTCTTCTCTTGCACCACCATAGGGCTTACCCATTCTGACTGTTCTACTGGTTCGATGATACCGCGACTAGCATTTTGTCAATTTCTTCCCTGACCTTTTGCTTATACTTCGGGTTCAGTTGGTAATGTCGCTGCTTGACAGGGCATGCATCTAGTTTTAAAGTGATGCGCATGACCCCTAGGTCCCCTGTAATACCTTTGAGTTCTGAGAATTTTGTAGGAAACAGGTACTGGTATTTCGTGAGAAGGTCCACGACTTTCCCAACAGTATCATCATCCCAGTAATCCCCAATTTTAGCTAGCTTAAGTTGTTCGTCTGTTCCAATGTTGACTTCCCTTAGCTTAAGAGGCTTGGTTACATCGACAGTCTACAGTGGGGGTCCAACAATTGCTCATTCACCCTCCTATTCTAGTATAGTGATATTTTGCGGGTCTTCGTCACATTCCTCCATTGATAGATTGCGATAGTTAGCAATATCCTGAATCTGCGTATCCCAAGCTGGTACCCCATATTCCATACGAGGGTGTGATTCATCAAACACTAGGGCATCAATGTCCTGTAGAGCCTCATCTAATTCTGCAGTTCCACCTATCAACCCGAATGTCCCCATAAAGTCGTTCCTCAGGGTCTCCCAGTGGTGGGTGCGCTAATGTAGCTCTGCATCCAAATACCATGCGGTGGGGATTGGTCTTAAGGCATGTATGAACAGGTGGACCCATTCGGCCCTAGTCCTTTCGCACCACACCTCCGTCCACGCAGACACGTGCTTGCACGGGTCTCCTTGGCCAAGGAAAGTCTCCATGCGTAGGTGAAACGGGGGTTCAAACCATAGGATTGTTCGGATATTTCGACACATAGGAAATAGTTAAGAATAACTTAGTCTAGTGTAGAGTTAGGTAAAGTGTGTTTCTTTACCATGTACATTTGTAACTTATAATCCGACGGTCACGATTTGTAGTGATCCAATAGTTGTATCTCTCCACGGCATTAACGACACTTGATTCGTGGCTTAACACCCGATTGGTCCATGATCTCTATTTAAAGAGCATGGAGGGTCATTTGTCCAGTAACCGTTTATGAGAGAAACATATGTGACTTTTCTTTTTATATTAATAAATTCCCTGAAGTGGCCGCGTTGGCTCAGGCCGTGGACTGTTTCCCTCTTTGAGGGTTTCAACCACAAATTATTCTAATGTACTGATTTGTGATCTTTTTGTGAGCGGTGACCTTTGGTTCTTGATCTAAGGAACTTACCATGTAAATTCCTACATGGTATCAGAGCTACTTTGAGGGCCGCATCCATTGTCGATCTAAATCAGAAGCCGGTTTGTCTGCATGCGAATGCTGTTTTGTAGATCTACTATTTCTGAACATTTTTGGGCTTGGGGAACTACCTTGTTGTGTTCGGAGCGTCTGTTACAGTGAGGAACGCCTTTCATTTCATGCGAAAAGGTTTCCGGTTGCCGAAGTTATGACAGTTTAGATCTGGAAGTATAAAGCATTTGTTTTGCAGTTATATTTGTTAATAGTTCTGCTTATTTCAGTTTCTTTTGTTTATTTTCGGTTTTTAGGTTTTATTTATTTGCCGGATCTATACCCTCTTCTCTGTGTATGCTCTTTGCTGTGCGCTGCGTGTGATCTCGGCAAATCAGAAACAGGAAAAGGGATTTTCTTTGCTACGTATGCTCTTTCCCTGCGTCTTTGTGCGATCTCGGGAAATTAGAAATAGTGAAAAAATAGATAGTTGCCATTAAGGCTAACCGAAAATCTAACAATCTGCCGTAAGACTTTGCATTTTCGTTTTTTTTTTTGCTTGGTTTTTTGTTTTTTTTTGTGCAGCAAAAGGCACACACACCGAAGAGTAAAAAAAAAAAAAAAAAAAACCCCTTCCTCCTTTCAAACAATAACAAAATCCTTTTACTACACTTGGTGAGGAGTTAGTTTATGAGAATAGAGATCTTGGGTTCAAATCTCTTTCTCAAGCTTCCTTTTGTAAAATGTTTTTGTTAAAGGGGTGGGATTTTTTTTTTAAAAGTTGAACTTCATCACCAAATTTCAAACCATTACCGTAACTATTCGGCATCTACAACTCAGTTTTTCAAAAATGCATAACTTCTTCATTCGAAAGCTGTTTTTCGAGCCGTTTTTTTTGAATCGGCCTATTTTTTCGAGATCTTTCCATTGCATTAGTTAGTTTCAGATCTTTTTAGCTTTAGTTTTAAAAAAAATGGAAAGTGCATGCCCGGTTATTCTTAACAATACCAATTATTTCCAATGGCTACCTCACATGGTAGATATGCTTAGAAGTAAAGGGCTTTATAGAATACCCATAGGACAAGAAACCAAACCTTCCGATGGTGATAAAGTTGCTAAATGGGAAAATAAACAAGATCAAGCATTAGGGTTGATAGGAATGTCCATTGCTCAAGAACTTCGATTTCATATCCTTGACATTGACACCCCTGATGAAGCCCTTGAAAAGCTAAAAACTATTTTTGGTATTCAAAATCAAATCAGGGCCCACTAGCTTGAAAATGAGTTGCTTACTTTGGACCCCAATAATTTCTCCTCCATTGAAGATTTTTTGTCCAAATTCAAGACCCTTAGAATTCTTTTAGAAGGTTGTAAGATCAAAAAGGAAGATGGTAGCCTCATTTATTGCATTCTTGCTAAGTTTGGCCTTGCATACTCTGTATTTGTTTCTGCCTTCCATTCCACTAGAGAAGCCATGATTTCTTCAGGAACTGCCTACAAGAACCCCTGTTTTGATGACTTTTGCGATTCTTTGATAAAAGAACAAGAAAAACTCTTACACCTTGGTCTTATCACCTTTGGAAATGCTTCTAAGAAAGCCTTAGCAGCCCAACAACAACCATATCAAAAGAATCCCAAGAAGCAGTATCCTAAAAAGTATGGTCCTAAATCAAACAAGGGTCCTAAGCAATTTCAACCGCAAACTGAAAAAGCAACTCACTCAAATGACAAGGCAAATAAAAACAAAGGGAAGAAAACAGATAGATATTGCAACTTTTGTAATCGTGATGGCCATATAGAGTCCAAATGCTTTAAGAAGATGGAAGCCTTAGAAGCAGCAATGAAGAAGCACCACATCAATTTGGAGCACTCTTCACCATCATCTTCAGGCATGACACTTTCTGCGTGTGGTTGTCAAGTATTAAGATCTGGTTATGCATTAAATGTATCTTCTTCTTCTCCTTCTCATGAGTGGCTCATTGATTCTGGAGCTTCTTACCACATGGCCAAAAATAAAGCCATGTTTTTTTCTTTAAATGATTGTAACACCAAACATATTTATGTTGGTGATGATAGATCTCTTAATGTTGTAGGATCTGGAACCATTCATCTAGATAATGGTCAGTTTAATGATATGCTATGTGTTCCTACCTTTTCATGCAACCTTCTACCTGTTTATCAGATAACTCATTCAGGTGAAGGGAAAATAGTGGAATTCTCACCTCATGATGTTGTAATCAAGGACCTCAAAGATCCTAGACATATTTTAGCTACTGGCGTTGTTGATGATTCCACAAGGTTGTATAAGTTTGACAACTTTGGGTCATCATGTCTTCCCTCCGTTTTTGTTGCTCACAATGATGAAGTGAGCAAACTTTGGCATGAGCGATTTGGTCACTTAAACTATCACTCTCTTCAAACTCTATGTAAAGAAAATATGGTGACAGGTCTTCCTATGGTATCTTGCTGAGATGGTGTTTGCTCCGGATGTGTACTCGGAAATCATCATCGGGATAGTTTTGACAAATGTGCCTCTTGGCACGCTTCAGCCCCTTTGCAGCTTGTGCACAGTGATTTATGTTGTCCACTTCCTGTTGTTTCTTTCTCTGGTTGCAAGTACTTCTTAACTTTCATTGATGATTTTTCTAGACGCACTTGGGTATACTTCTTAAAACTCAAGAGTGAAGTTTTTAACATGATCTTGGCCTTTAAGGCCTTTGTTGAGAAACAATCTGGACATCAAATTCTCAAGTTAAGATCAGAGAATGGTGGAGAATATGTTAACAACAAATTTATCAACTTCTGCACTGAGCATGGCATTCAATTGCAACATCTCGTTCCATATACTCCACAACAAAATGGTGTAGCTGAAAGGAAGAATCACACCTTAAAAGAAATGACTAATTGTATGCTTCAATCTAAAGGACTTAGTCTCAAATTTTTGGGCTGAAGCAATTAACTGTGCAAATTACATAGTAAATCGCACTCCTACTAAGGTTTTAAAGAATATAATTCCAGAAGAAGCTTGGAGCTTAATCAAACCAGATGTAAGTCACTTTCGTGTTTTTGGAAGTGATGCTTGGGCCCATATTCCTGATTTGAAACATAAAGCCTTAGAACCTAAGAGTGAAAAATGCATTTTTGTTGGATATTCTGAAGATGTCAAAGGATATAGACTTCTTCAACCAAAATCCAAAAATATAATCATTAGAAGCGATGTAAAATTTGATGGAAATATATCGGCCTGCGAGCCTAGTTCGGCGGGTGTGCCACCTTTGCCCTGCGAGCCTGATTCGACATATGTGCCACCTCTCTCTCTCTCTTCTATTCTTAATAGCATTCCTTCTAGTTCAGATGATGACAACGAGGATGACAATCCTCCTCCACTTGAAATTATTCCTTACACTCCACAACTTTCAAGATGGGTCTGCTCTACTCGGGATGCAACAAGTTCTCTTGCAGGTGGCCCTGCAGATCGACGGCGTACACGTTCTCAGTTCGAAAGAGCCTCTTTTTTATTGGCTCAAGTACCGAAAAATCCTGATCCAGAGACCTTTGAAGAAGCTTCCAGTCATCCAGATTGGGATGAAGCTGTGAATGAAGAATATCGTTCCTTATTGGCGAATGATACTTGGGATCTTGTTCCTCTTCCAAAAGGAAGAAAGCTTGTCAGATGCAGATGGGTGTACAAAACAAATTTTGGACCAAATGGAAAAGTGGATAGATATAAGGGTCGTCTTGTTGCTAAAGGATTTTCACAAGTTGAAGGCATTGACTATACTGAAACCTTCTACCCTGTTGCCAAAATGATTTCTATCCGCCTTGTTCTTTCGCTTGCTGCCTCCTTTAAATGGGAAGTCCATCAGATGGATGTTAAATCTGCCTTCTTACATGGAGATTTGCATGAAGAAATCTACATGGAACAACCCCCTGGCTTTATCCAAAACGACTCTAGCCTTGTTTGTCGCCTTAGGAAATCTCTCTATGGTCTCAAACAAGCTCCTCGAGCTTGGTATGCCAAAATGGATAGATTTCTCTTAGATAATGGCTTTTCTAGGTGTCATTCTGACAATACTGTCTACACCAAGAAAGTGGGTAAGTCCTTCACCATCCTTGTTCTTTATGTTGATGATCTTATCCTTACTGGTAGTGATCCAAATCATATAAACCATGTGAAGTCTAGCCTCAAAAAGAAGTTTGAAATGACAGACTTAGGACACTTGCATTATTTCCTTGGTCTTCAAGTCTTGCAATCCAAGGAAGGCATTACCCTCTCTCGGTCCAAGGATGCCTGTGATATTCTACACCACTTTCACATGGAAGACTATAAGCCTGCCCATTCTCCCTTTCAGTCTGGAATCAAGCTTTTAGTCAATTGTACTACCCTTGAAGTTGATGCTACCTTATACTGTCAACTTGTTGGTAAACGTTTGTATCTAACCCATACCCTCCTGACCTTTCCTTTGCTGTTGGTCTTGTCTCTCGGTTTATGCACCAACCTCATGAAAGTCACTGGAAAGAAGCTAAAAGAATACTTCGATATATTTGAGGTACAGTTTAGTTCGGGATTCATTACAGTGCAGGAGCATCTCCCTTGTTGATTGGTTTCACTGATTCTGATTAGGTTGGTGACCTTGATGCTCAGAAGTCCACTGTAGGATATGTATTCACTCTTGGTTCATAACCTATTACTTGGTCTTGTAAGAAACAAAGTGCCATCTCCCTTTCTTCAGCAGAAGCAGAGTATCGTGGTGCAATTGAAGCCAGCAAGGAAGCCATGTGGCTTCGTCAGATCCTGTCTGAATTTGGTCTTCATCAGCAGCATCCAACTACACTTTGGTGTGATAATCAGAGTGCCATTCAGCTATGTAAAGATCCAGTTCAGCATTAGCGTATGAAACACATTGAACTCCACATACACTTCATCAGAAAGCTCATTCATGATCGTGTTCTTGAAGTGCAGTATTGTCCAACCAATGATCAAGTAGCCGATATCTTTACGAAGGCTCTCACAGAAGCGAAGTTTACCAAACTTCGATCCATGCTTGGAGTTCAGGAAAGTTGTCATTAAGGGGGGATAGGCTTTAATGCCTCCTTCCTTCTCCTATTGTGTCACTTTTGTAAATCCTTCAATCCTATCCCAATTTGTTCTTAAGGGGGGATGTTAGGATATTTCGACACATAGGAAATAGGCTCCTTTTGTGTCACCTTTGTAAATCCTTCAATCCTATCCCAAGTTGTTCTTAAGGGGGATGTTAGGATATTCCGACACATAGGAAATAGTTAAGAATAACTTAGTCTAGTGTAGAGTTAGGTAAAGTGTGTTTCTTTACCATGTACATTTGTAACTTATAATCCGACGGTTATCTCTCACCTCGGTATTAATAGCACTTGATCCGTGGCTTAACACCCGATTGGTCCATGATCTCTATTTAAAGAGCATGGAGGGTCACTTGTCCGGTAACCGTTTATGAGAGAAACATATGTAACTTTTCTTTTATATTAATAAATTCCCTGAAGTGGCCGCGTTGGCTCATGGCGTGGATTGTTTCCCTCTTTGAGGGTTTTAACCACGTGATTATACTGGTGTACTGATTTGTGATTTGTTTGTGAGCGGTGACCTTTGGTTCTTGATCTAAGGAAGTTACCCTGTAAATGCCTACAAGGATCATCATCTTGCGACATTCCCCCCAATCCTGAAGAGTTTCCTTATGCGTTTCCCATCACTGCGCAGGGGTTGCACGCATGGCTAGGTTAAGCGCCCACATTTGTCGTTCCCTTGGGACTTCTGCTTGAAATGCTCTAAGAAAATCCCTAATACTACCCGAATCATCAAAGTACGGTAGGTCTCTTACCTCTGAGGAGATATACTGGAAGCTCTTTGTGATTCTAAGATAGCGCAGCGCAGATATGTCGTGCAACCAGTTCTACCAATTTTTGATTTCCCCGTCGGAGTCAGAGAGGGATTCAATGTCCTCCCAGTAGAGCATGCCATCAGCCGTAGGATTAATCCAATATTCATTCCGGGCGATTAGTTTATAGATATGCTACACGTTGTCTGCTTCTCGCACAGGTTCTATATATCGTTCTCCTTTTGCTGGGTCTAGCGGGACTATTACTCTCGTACCTGCGTTCTCAAAAACCATGCTCCTTTTCTTCAAGTTGATAATGCCTCCCATGTCTATAGCCCAGTCTAGTCCTAGGAGCATAGGATAAGGGTTCACATCCTCTACAATTTGAATTACCTCAAAATCCGCGTATACCTTAACTCCTGCGATATCTACCATAATCTTTGACAGTCTCCCCAACGGTATGATCTTCTGTTGGTTAGCCTTGCGCAGCTGTATAGTAGACCATTCCAGCTTTGGTTCGCCCATCCTTTTCCACGTCAGTTTGGGCAGGACATGCGCATCGGATCCCTGATCCAAGATGACCTTATCCATTTCATAATCGCCAATCTATGCAGTGAGCCGCATTTCCTGACTAGTGCGTTTCTTATGCTTGTAAAGTTTGTGAACATCTCTTACTTCTGTTGGAGGGTCAGTATTTTCTGCGCAACTGTCTATCAATGCTTGAAGATTCTCTATTGCCTTCTGGTTGCGTAGCAACTTCATACATACTTGTAGGAATGGTTTAACTTCTTCGTCCGCTTTTAAGTTTGTTGGAGCTGTGAAAGTAGATGCCTCCTCCTTGGTAAAACCTTTGCGAGCTTCTAGGAAGGTTTCTTTCTCCTTTTGTAGGTCCAAGCTTTCCTTTTTGATAGCGGCCTTTCGGATAAGGGGTTCTGCCGCAACTCTTTCCTTAGCTTCTCCAGTAGCCATGCCACTGCGCGTAATGACATTAATACTAAGTCCCTCATCTTGTGGTTCTACCTTAACCCGTTGTACACACTGCGTCGGTGTCTGCTGTTTTTCCTGCATCTTTGCTATCAACACCGGACAATCTTCGATCACATGATCCAGTTGTCTACAATATCTGCACGATTGTCGTGCAGGGTTTCGACAGTTCCTCGCGAAGTGCCCTACTTCTCCACAATTATAGCAAATTGTTAATTTGAGAACATGTTCTATGCCATTTCAGATTAGGGGACAAAATCCTGAAGTAGATAGAACATGCCAATAGATCGATGGAAGACAAGCCAAAACAAAGATAATGAATGGTGGCGTTACTGCGATCAACAAGATGCTTCTACTAGCAAAGTCTCCAATAGCTCATTCAGCGAAGCGTGTCACACACAACCCTAATACAACCCAAACAAAGAATACTCCACAAATATGCAGCACCAAGAACGCAGCTCCATTGCCTCAAGAGAGAAGAAAATCCTCCTCCCATTGTGTGTATAATGAACTCCAAGTCTCTCCAATATATAGGCATCTTTGGGGGTGTGTGACACGTCCTTTAAGACATTTAAGTCTATATTATATTCCAGGCCGACCTAGCACATAAATGGAATAAATTCAAAGTAGATGTTCTGCTTATCCGATTGAGATGATCTTTAGATCAATCATACACCTCTCCGAAAGAGGAAACCAATAAAAATATTAGGAGCATCATTTGAGCAACACAAGCCGGAGTTTGGACCTAGTTGGCCAAATTTAACACTCCCTCTCAACTAGGGAGAACTCCGTCCACTAGTGCAATCCAAACATCGTGCGTCATCTCGTCGTAACTTGCTTCGCTGGCTTCTTTATTTTAGAACGGAAGTGGGTCAGTCACAAAGACATCATTCCTGGCTGACAGATTCAACCTAGAGGTCCGAAACCTCTATAGGACTCACAAAGAGTCTCATACCAACCCGAAGTTGGTCTCATTGACCCGAAGTCAGTTGGAGGTCCGAAACCTCACTAGGACTCAAGAGAGTCATATACCAACCCGAAGTTAGTTTCACTGACCCGAAGTCTGTTGGAGGTCCGAAACCTCGCTAAACTTGATCCCAGATCAGGTTGTTGGACATGTGCCATCCTAGACATAGAGAGTACGACAATCTCCGATGCGTCCATCGGTCTTGCTATGGTCTATATTCACATTTCCCACCTCATTGGCCAAATGAGAGGTACTTCCCATGAGTCCGAAACTACATGGTTAGGATGCATACGAGGCACAGATCAAAGAGAGGTAAACCATCTCAATATCATCACGGTGGGGTGGAAGCACACCAACTAGGTTCGACAAGCCTAGCCCCATGGTTGCTTATAGCACTAAAGCTATCCCCAAAACCCCCTTGGAGCTCCCAGAGCTCATCGTCCAATAGGACCCTCCAAATATGGTCGTTCCACGATTCCAAGATTCTCACGGAAGGTTAGGAACATGACCTTCCCCTAGGGCATTGTGAGAATGTCCGCGACCTGCTCATTAGTTCCTATATGATCGAGCCTTACGACGCCTCGCTGTACCATATCCCGAATAAAGTGGTACTTGGCATCAACATGCTTGGATCAATTGTGGAACCCGAGATTCTATGACAAATGAATCCCCCTCTGGTTATCACAAAGGATAACGGTGGCATCTAGCACATGCTCGAACAACTCACTGAAGAGCTTTTGCAACCAAGTGACTTCACAATCGGCCATACATGCTGCAATGTATTTGACCTCAGTGGTGCTCAAGCCTATCGACTTCCGTTTCCTGCTCGAAGCAGATCTACTTGTGAAGTAGCATCCAGATGTGCTCTTATGATCCACCACACCGCCAGCCCAATCGCCATTAGTATATCCAAGGAGTGTCATGTTCCCGACAGTGTATCTCTATTGTGCCACATAGATATCTTAAGAGTTTCTTGGCACCAACCTAGTGAATGATATGATCAACTATGTGTTGACTCAAAGTGTTCACTGCACAACATACGTCCGGACGGGTGTTCACTGCACAACATACGTCCGGACGGGTGTTCACTAAGAACATCAGAGCCCCTACGAGTTGATGATACTCAGTAGGATTTGCTAACACAGGCCCAGAAGCGCTGCCACTCACTTCTTAAAGTTGAGCTCCATCGGTGTCGACACAGACTTACAGTCCACCATACCAGAAGCTTCACTATGTATTTTCCTTGAGAAAGGAAACTCTCGCTAGGTCTCTGCCAGACCTCCAAGCCTAGGAAGTAATGCATCAGTCCTAGGTCCTTCATCTCGAACTCAGCGACGAGCTCCCTCTTGCATTGATGAATGAGAGGCTCAGCATCTGTCAAGAAGTGGTCGTCCACATACAGCACCAGAATGAGAGGCTTCTTTCTATCAACTTTGAAGTAAAGGTTCGAATCAACATTACTACGAGTGAAGCCTAGCTTCATCAGGTAGCTATCTATCCTCTTGTACCAAGCTCTGGGTGCTTGCTTCAGCCCATAGAGGGCTTTCTTCAACCTGCAGACATGGGTTTCTCGATCCTCGACTTCGAACCCCAGAGGTTGCTCTACATACACCTCTTCCTTTATCGCACCACGCCAAAAGGCAGTCTTTACATCCATCTAATGAAGATTCCGTCCTTGCGTAGCAACAAGGGAAATAATAGATTATAGGTGCAATAATAATCAGTGCCTTCCTAGAGAAGTCTCAGGAAACACATTTTCCCATCAGATCCATGCTTGATATTATATCGAGGTGACAACAGCTTTGTTCTGTGGTCTAGGAACCATGTCCCAGACATCACCCTCGCATCCTTGCAGACTTGATGCTTTACAACTTCTTCAAATGATCCAGGTTCATATTGTACTCACGGCAACTAGATACCTCTGGTATTTATACGACTTCTTGTTTTTCTACCGGAATTTCCCCCTTGAAGTCATATATCTTTGAGCCATGAGGGTCTTCTTTCTTCCAGCAATGATATAAGCTCAGGAGCATATACAGTTGTATTCTCCCTCTTAATGCCAACTTCTCTTGTGAGAGAAGACATCTGTTATAAATGAGGGCATCCCAGACACCAACTTGGAAAGGAGTCTTATTCTCCAAGACTTCACAGGCTTTTGTTGATCATGGTTCAAGACTCCAACAATGTGACTGAAGGTTGCAAAAACTTCTTAGTTCACACTTGCAAGTTTCTCATTACGCTCCAATGTAAGATTGATACTGTCACAAGCTTACAGCTATTATGAATTTCGTAAACATGGGTGTCTATCTATGTCACTGTCATAATGATAGTGACATAGAATCACAGATTTAGAACTATCACCTCTGTCATATTGCTGATTTTGGTGTTGCCATAATTTTATCGTACCCATCACTATCTTCTTCATCATTGTCATATTGCCATATAGTATTGAAGATTTCAAACTTCATGGTCATACATATTCTGCCATATATCACTGTCAAACAGGGAGAATATATCATGATTCCTTCTCTCATGATCCTGCACTGCTTCATATTTTCCAGATCTGCCCATTTGTCATTCTTTTTGTCATTTTAGAGGACTGCTCGTAAGGCTACCAAAATTGGCCTAACTCTATGACAAATCAACTTCTCTTGTCACTCTCCCTAGGGCTTACAAATTTGCCCATCTTGTCAACAATCTGACCGTTTCGTAATATTGCATCAAGGGCTTCTTCAACCCTCTAAAAAAACCTTCCAATTCCACTAAAAAAATTGCTTCTTATGGCTTCCAGATCTGTCCAACTACAGTTAATGGTTGAGTGATCTAGGGTGAAAATCTTAAGATCTCAGTACTGCAATTTATTTCTTAAATTGCATAGATCTAGGAACCAATCATATAGTTGTTCCAAACACTGAATTGACCCTTTTTCATGGCAGTCCATACCTTATATGATACCTTTCTGTTACACAGATCTAGCACAGTCATAAGTGCACATCAACCATTGTTGTTCATCACCTATGAACATGCCTCATCTTGATTTCTCCTCTTCAAGGTAACCCGTACACATCTGCCCTCTTGGCCCTTCTAATCACAATGCACAACATATAAACTGCATACAGAGCCTTCATATCCAGAGTTTTGAATGAAAATCTTTCAGATGACTTCCTTAGAGGTGAATTTTGCTGCTGATGATAAATAATTTGCAGGCCATGATGGATACAAGTAGCCAAGAAATCAATTGCAGAAGTGACAATTTTATCAAACTGATCAGAGGACTGAATATGATAGTTATTTTGTAAGAACTGTCCAAAAGAGATGCTTAGTAATTCATATCCTTGGTTGAGTTTCCTTCCTGTCATGGAGAAGATACATGTGTTTTTAAATGACACAGTGTGTCATCTTTTCCGAGGTTTTGGGGTGATAGTTTATTATATTGCTGCAATCCAAGTTCTTTGAATTTTCCGCAGCCAACACTTCTTCAATAAGTCTGGGATTCCAATCTTCAACAAGGGCTTCACTGAATTTTGTTTACTGTTGTAATTGACTGTTAGGGCATTTTGCAGGTTGCACCATCAACTAACCTGTCATTGGACAACCTCCTTCTAGCTGCGGCCTAGGCAAGACAAGGTGCCTTATGAATGGGTTGATGTTCTGGGCATGTGATAGTCTTTAAAAATTTTATGCTGGTTTGTTCATGGGCAGAGATTTGGTCACAGGTTAGGGCTCCACACCAACCCAACCTTCTTGCCCAAAATACACCTCAAATGATGCAACCTCCTCTCCTTAGACCCACGGTGACCTTGTTAAGTGAGGAGGCACCTATATTTCCACGTTAGGGTTGTTTTGACCCTCAAAATGCAACCTATAGGCCTGCGGCCTAGACATTATAGGTAGGTCCCTTTGACGATTTTCTTGCCCAGAATAGTCCTCTAGTTTTCCTCCTTCTCCACACTATCTAGCCCTCCAAAACACCATTGTATTGAACCTGCTATCAGTGAGGTATGAGGCCTCCTAGTGATGACAATGACTGAGATGGAGGAGCTTTTCTAGCCTTCCCTTACCTCCAAAGAGCCTTCCACAAGCTGTCGTAGCTTCAGCTACCCCTGCATCCCAAGTAAAACATAAAACATGCACTAAAACAACATAAAACAGATCCGAAACTTACCTCTGGGACAGACGTCAAACTGCTGTTATATTGTAACACTCCTTGGCTGCGGCCTGGTCAGGGCACATTTATAGCCTTCAATCAACCACCAAAACAACACTCCTTGGCTGCGGCCTGGTTAGGGCTAGTTACCATTATTCTAGCCTCAAACCTTTTGCTCATAAATCCTTCTAATGTTTGAGGGTTTCATCATCTGTAGGGCTGCTCATATACGTTGAAGCTTTTATTTATTCTTAGCCCTCTTTTCTGCCTAACAACCTCAATTAGGGCTGCGGCTGAGGCAAGGTGAGATGGCCTCCTTGTGAGCTGCTGTTCTGGGCAAGTCGCAGCCCTTAACAGCTTCACACTGGCCTGTTTTGGTGAGGCTAGGCCTGCGGCCTACCTCAGATTGCTGTGGCTCCCTAACAACCCTCCAAAACAACCTCTTCATACCTCGACCTCCCTTAATTCTCTGCGGCAAGCTTCAGTGAGGCTTAAGAGGCCTGCGACATTTACCGTTTGTCTGTGACCCATTCCCCGACCCATTCCCCTGTTATACCCAAAACAATATTAGCGTGTGAACGATATAGGCATTTGATAGCTACACCTGCCTATACCGTCCACACCGCACTAGTACCCCACCTAATATCAAGATTACAAAGATTGGGGACTTAATATTAAGATTTCAGACTTTATATCAAATTCAACCAAGTATAAAATTTTATGAAACAAGGTAATAAAGGAAATGAAGTAATAAAGTTAAATCCTTAAAAGTTGATGAATCTTTAAGTTAAAATGAGTATGCGATATTAAAGAGTTATATTAAAAGTACTTAAATAAAATCCCACCTTTATAAATATGTATATGTAAGCACATTAATGGGGATCACCCACCATAACAACATTTAATATAAACTTAAGGTTGGGTAAAGCCTCGGGAAGTTTGAGGCGGTGGAGAAAGATTGTTTACATTATATTCATATCCAAACATAATGAAAAGTATACCACCATAAATACATAAAAATATCATCATTAATGAGGATAAGACTTCGGGAAGTTAGAGGCGGTGGAAGGAGATTATTTAAAGGAGGTGGTATGGAGGAGAAGGGGGGGAATGTTTTCTTGGAGGAGGAGAAATGGTTTCTGCTGAAAGGAGAAGGAAGGAAATGCTGGCTTGCAGTGTTTGGGGAGGAGTCTCTTGTTCTTGGAAATCTGGGCACGGGGGACAGAGGGGACACCCTCTGGGTCTGGGATTAGTCCCGGATTTGGCTGGGAGGATTCGATTGCCCCAGTAATCTGTTCTGTTCACGACATCACCAACAAATCTTCAGCCGCTTCAGTTTCAGGATTCGTGAGTTTGTGCTGATTTTCAGGTATTCTTCTACATATAGGTTAATTATGCAAGCTGAAATTTCAATTTATATCCTTTCAATGTCTTATTAGATCTGTTTTACTTAAACAAAAGTTCAAATAGGTACAAATTCTAGAACTCTGGGAGCAGGGTTATTACATTTGGTATCAGAGGGCAGTTTCAAACCCTCTTACGACCTTATAGGCCCATTAAGAATTCATTTATAAAACTGCTGCTGGTGTAAATCAGTCTCTGGCTGTTCCCAAAATTTAAGAACGTTAATGCAGATCAGACCCTGTTCAAACTCTCAGGCTCTCAGGCTTATTAGTGAGATGGTGTTATGGAAGGTAAACAGATTGTGAGCTTAAATTTAGCAACTGTATTATAAGCAAACTGTGTTATAAGCCATTCAGAAAGAGCAATATGCTTCAACATTCATTCTAAAGGACGCTGTCATCCTGGTTTATATTCATTGAAACAGTAAAATCACTGCAAACAACACAAAATTTACAATAACACATTTCTGTTCAGCTTGCTCAGCACCAAATCAATCCACAAAGTTACCTACACCTACAAAATCAAATCTCTTTTGCTCAAAATCTGCATCAATGTACTGTCAGTCCTGCAAAGCATGCATGACTTCATTGGATCTGCACACTGCTTCAAGTTGTATCAAGGATAAATTTAACTGATAGGAGCCTTGAACAATCATACGCTACTTTCAGTATAATAGGTGAAACTCTGAAAGTACTTACAGGAAATAACGCAATTCTTCCTTCAATTAATCAATAGAAGCATCTATTTGCACTCCTTTTGGCTTATCGTTATGCCTCCTAGACTAAATTACCATGGGGATTGATGCCCTTATTTGGTTATGGGCAGCGTCTAAGCATCTTGGCAAAACAACTTAAAACATGGATGACAGAGTACCACTTTTGCCTTTGAATCTAACCCCAAACCAATGCCGTGTTTGAAGGTATATGGAACACCCTGTGATGAATATGATTTACAGCAATATGTCAAGCAATCTCCCAGACTCTTGCCTCCATTCCATATAACTGTACCATTTTGAGATACTCCTATGTCAGCAAAAGCCGATAGCATCGACACCACATATAATAGTGAGCACAGGATTCGAGACCCATGCAGAAGTATTGGTGCACTCGATTACGCTTGTTGTGACTCAGTGAAGGGTTGTTAAAACAACAATGATGCTAGTTTTAGAAATTGCATTCAAATATGACAATGTTGATGACCACATTGTACAGGATGGCATACACTTTGGACTATCGTTAAAATAGACTGCACATAAAGCTGCTTGTTCCGATCTAGCACCTATACAAGATGAATGCCCCTTGGGCTGAGTAATAGTAAGCAGATAGTTGCAGTGGTACACAAACTCAATGGCCGGGGATTCAAACCAGCCAGTAATGCCACAGGTCCACTGGAAAACACACATTTCTAATCTCTAGTCACCTTATTGTGTAAGGTTAGTAAATTTACGTTATATCAGTAAGATTAGCAGTCATGGATGACATATAGCAACTTGTGAGGAGTACCTTTATGAGCCAAGAAACTATTTGCACAAACATAAATGACTGTAGAAAATAGAAAGTATATGCCGGTGAAAAGTAAAACATGACTGTAGATGGCAGTGAATTGATCCTTGAATTGGGAATTGATATAATTGATCCTCTAACAAACATTGAAAAATCATGACGGTAGGTGTAGTTGGGCTTTGGCAAGATAGTTTGTATATCACTTTGACTTATAGGGTTACGAGTGCTCGCCAAAATAAAATGGTATAGACCCTTGGCTGAATAGCAAAGCTTTGCTAGAGAGACCAATGAGAGCAACATAGCTAGAAAAAAAAACTGTATTTAGCTAAATTATCTGACACAGGTAACAAGATACTATCTCTGTGGCAAGTCACTTTAAATATAGCATTCGGATGCTTTTCCAAATAGCATATCACCTTGTTGTAGCTCGTGATATTCCTGCCTGGCATCCTAGATACGCTTGTGCATTTCTTTTGAGTCATCACTGTAAATTTTCCCGTCCAATTTGGTGGCTTGTTGAGACTGTCTGGGCAAAATTTCATAACTGAGGCGAATTCTTCTCAATCCACTGATTTCTCACCTTTACATATCTAATGAAGCCCTAACTATGACTGTAGTGCTAGACAAAACCAGAAATGGCCTTCCTAAGCATAAGGTACAAGTTTCTTCAGAAGTTTTGAAAATCTCGAACTACTTCATAATAAAGTTATAGATATACAGAAATATTAGAAATGATAGGGATAATCTTGAAAATGAATGCCGTCCGACATAAATCTGGAATAGGCACCTAGCTGAAAGAAATCCTAGTAACACAATTAAATCGCATCACACAACACAGCATGCAACAGTTATCACGACTATTTAAAAGGGAACCGACCGAAGCGTAAAGAGTGTGACCCGATACCAATATGGATACAGGTGTTGAAACCATCGTAAAACTAATAACCGACTTCACCGACGCCGCTCAGCCGGACCCGTGCGTAAAAGAACTCTCGGCACCAAGGCTATCAGTCGCTGAGGTGTCGTGGTCAGCCGTCGGGGGGTGTGTGTCATATGGAAGACCGCATTAAAACCAAGTTTTCTACAGCCGCGGGTTTAATAACCGAATACCATTTCGTTAAAAATATATATATATATATGGTAGAGTTAAACGGTGGGACGGCATGTGTCTATATATATAAGATTGGCAGGCGCTTAACTGAACCCGACGTAAATCGAACACGCAATCTTCTGATCTGGAGTCTGCTAGTTTTGTATATAAAAATATATTAAATAAACATATGGAACACACTACATTATTGCAAGTCGGCTAGTTTCAAATATTACCTTTCAGGTGTTCTCAAACACAGTGTCGACAGATCTGCAGAATTAAAGCGAGGTTCGCATCAATTCATACTCTTATTAAGATAGCTTTAAAATCCATCACAAAGCTTATCAACCTCATGAACGATACCTCAGAAATCCAACATCCTTAAACAAGAAATCCCAGAACAAAGCTACTCCGCTACAGAAACTATACCTTAAAAATACAACATGCTTAATCAGCTCTACGATTGAAATTGAATTTCCATTTTGACTCTTACCGTTTTTTCCCCAGAATTCTTATCGTAGAGATAGAGAGGGAAAGAGACGTCTATCTATCTATAATATAGACCAGGTGGATTTGAAATAAAAACTGAAACATGTTCTTTGCGTTAATTATGTCAAGTTTGCGCAATAGATTCGAAGTTGCTCTTCGATTTTCATATACCCGAGCTGTTGTTGATGAAACAAAGACGTGGGTTTGAAGAATGACGGACGTTGATGGTGTGATGTTCATTAAACTCAAAGAAATTCCATTGTAAAGACGTCGAGATCTAGTGCAAACTTTGAGCAATATTGATTTTGTTTCGAGCACATCTCCCAATCCGCTCAAAATTTCCCAAAAATTCTTGCATGTAATCTAATTTACCCTATCTTGCACAAAACCCATGTGCCATATTTCGAGATTTGCCTTCATTTGGTCAGAAAATTCATTTTAAGTTAACTGTGCTTTTGCCTGTGACGCCCCTTTTCATTATGGACTTCGATGGCATATGTGGACGATTTGAAGATGTCTATAGACCATAACTTTAACCTTGTAGCGCGAGAGCACAAAAGGACTTTCGAAACCAAAATTAACAACCATTATTAAATTCGGCTTGGGTATCGGAGCTAAGGTCAGGATAAAAGGCAGTTGGAATATCACAAAGAGCTAACCAAATTTATTCATCATACGAAGGCACCTTTGAAGAAGGTGGATTTCAAAGATATCTGCTATAAGATCATTTAAAAAATCACCTTCCTGTTCATACTTTTGAATTAAGCTGTGGTTTTATTATGTCTCCCGGTGGGCAGAGGCGATTCTTTTGTGTTTTTACTTGATCAAAATAGCCATGCTCAAATTTTATATTTGCATGCGGGTGGTGATAAAACCGTTGAAACACTATGCATAATTGAAATAACCGTAGTTTATCCTTGAAGATAGAAAGAAGACCGAGTCCATGCTTGCTCTATTAGCTGATTTATTAACCTCAGAATCCACAGAGTGAACAGTTTTGGTTCCCTAGGTGTTTACTATTTAAGGCATACGCATTAGGTTTGTAACCTATGGGGATTTATTTCATGTATAGAGTGTAGATAAAATGTTGCTTTCACTGAGCGTGACAGGAAAAACAGGGCATCACTTTGAGGGCTCTTTTGAACAAAACTATGTACTCTGTAAATGCCTTGTGACTATGTTTAGCTTTCAAAGAATTTCTGGACCTTTATTATGGATGTCTTCAGGAAAACATTTCCTGGGTATACCAAGAGGGAAATAACACCTCACTGATATACAATAGACCATTCTCAATAGACTAAGACTCCACAACTGATGTGAGGCAATGTGTTTTAAAAATTATGGGGAAAGTTGGTGTGTCACAGAATCTTGATGCTAGAATGCTAATGCTACTTTTTACACTTCAGAGTCCAGACCAAGCTACTTCTACCTAATAGTAAATACATAACATGATTGCCGGTTCGAATTGATGTAATACCTTTTGAACTTAGTCTTGGATAACAGTACGTGTAAACTACTGCAAGAGTAGATAATTGATGAATACTTAATTTTGTAGGCAGTTTTATTAAAGGCTTGGAAAGTTCATGTAGCTCATAGGATGACTGTTTAAGTTCAGATGCACCATTTATTGTGTAAGTGTCCTCCTGTAAGAACTATCTGTTCCCTTTATGTATGTTAACTTGGATATATGTCTTTCTGTGTAAACATTGCGTTCATCTTCGTCCAATAAAGTTAATTTCTCCAATACAAAACTCCTCTATGTTTCATCATCTCCCTAAGGATCCTTAATTTGTCCAAGGGTTCACTCATTAACTCCTATCAGAAGTTGCATATGAGTTAGCAGAAAATATAGACTTGCAAAAGTGTGAGAGTCGTATCTCTGAAATATTTGAGTTGATACCTATAAATAGGCAGGGAGTATGAAGAAATAACACAACAAATGAGTTGTTGGCCCAATAACAGATTGTAGGATAGGAAATAAAAAGGAAAGAGTTGTTCATATTTTTTTGATATTGTTGACATGGTGATGACATTTTAGTGAATGAGATGAAGGGGACTGTCAACTGATGGGTGATGTATTTGAGAATTGGCACTAACAGGGTGGGTCCCGGGCCATGTAATCCTGTCAACGTGTAATCATGGAAGAGGAGTTGGATGATCGCTCTTATTATTATTTGCCAATATATATTATCTCCATGTAATTATTACATATTAATCTATACTTCCAGTCGGTAATAAATCTATTTCTTTTTTTGGGATATGAAAAACATTCCGAGCTTCATGTTTAAATTTCCAGCTTTCACTCATTGTACATACTATGTATTAGTTGTGGGCAGTTTAATTGCGGGCCTGTTGTTAGCAGAGTGAAGGAAATAGTGCCTCCAAAAGACGCTATAAAACCGCTTCCATTTGTTCATTTACAAACAATGCAAAGAATCTCGTGACTAAAGATGATCTAAATGCCCAGGAGTTGGGATTGGAGGCAGCCAGGATTTTCAAAGATTTCCTCACTAAAGGTGCTTCCTTTAAATTAACAAATATATTTAGCAGATTGAAGCTATGGTATGCTCTATTTGAAGTGGGTAATCTATTGGAGTCGATATACTCACTATGATATCTGCCATTGGAAGTCACTTCGAAGCAGCCACACTAACTTGTAATATAACAGGGACAAATTTCCTTTAATGCCTCGGGAGGGAAGGTGTGTTTAGGCTGACAGTAAAGCTAATCAAACCATCCAGAAATCGCAGTTGTCTCAAATGCAAGGTTAAAATATAAAAATTGAAGGAAACTAAAGTTAAGAGTAAAGACCTGCAAGTAATACGGATCCCTGGATACCTTAATCACCTAGGAGAAAAGATTAAGAAGACCGTATAATTAATATTAAGATATTAAAATGTAGGCTTATTACAGGTTCTTATTTCTCAGGAAGAGAAAGAGATACGATTTCTCTTTATACACTACGTATATGAGACGCTTCTACTTTGGCAAGGCAATTGCAGCAAAGAAAGAGCTTAAGATAGCATTAAATCATCATATAGCAGCGAATTTAGGAAGGAAACTCAAAATTAATAATCAATAAGGTTATGAAACTCGATAAGGAGCGATATAAAGCTAATTTTAAGTTGACAATGGGGTTCATCAATTAAGAGAATTAGCAAAACTATTTCCCATGTCGAATGTTGCTGAGAAACATACTAGGACACAGGAAAGAAAATCTATGAGTGCACTTATCATGATAAAGCACTCAATGATCTAGCTGAGACAAGAGGAGAACAAAAGAAGAAATGTTCAACAGTTTTGTAGCTTTATCTTGAACCTGGACATCGATCAGCTTTTGAGTAACTGTTTGTAGTGGCTATCTCTTTTAGGCATTATCATTTAGAGAGAAATTTTATGATAGTCGTGCTTGGTATTGTAGAACTACTCAAAAATCCAAACATTAACAGAAAGTCTATCAATTCTGTACAAAAGTTATCTGTTTCAGGTGCAAGGATGAATGATTCAGAGATCAGGCCTAAGAGGTGTTGATAGCAACTCTACTTGACGAAAATGAACTATTCTATGCAATAATTACAGTTGTGATTATAACAATAGTTATAATTAAAAAGAATCCATAATAAATAGTGATCAATAAGCTTAAAGTAACACGTATATTTGGTAATAACAAGGAGTGTATAACCATAATTAGAGTAAGTGCAATATATGAGTAACAGTGAACCACATGATCTTCGTAGCTTACTGAGTGTAATACCATAGCTATTTGGGCTAGAGCTCACGTATAAAAGCAGGGTTCAAGTGCTCTAAGCGATTCCGTAATATACCGGTACCATTCACCAGTTAAGTAGGAATAAGGATAGAAGTAATGGCATTCATATGCTTGATAAAGGTTGAATCCTATCTGATATAGCATCTACTCGTATATAAAAGAGACCTTCTTGCTTCACCTATTTCACATAGTGATACTCGGCCTTGCTATAAGATTCTAGTAGTCTACATGTTCGTAAGGTCAGTACTATAAGCTATACTATTCAATGGATTCACACTGGTTAACCTGTTGTAACGGTAATAAAAGCTCTTTTAGTATAGAGGTTCATCTCTCACCATGTTACATAATAAACAAGGTAGTATTGTACTAATATAGAGTCAAGGGTAAAGGTTCAATGTTCTTCATTAACATATCACTATCTTCACTGATTCCCATTGATTTTATTAGCTATGAAGAGTATGACATAATCACATACTAACCCAACTTACCGCTTTGTAATCATAATCACACAGCTTTCTGATCATGTATAAAGAGTGGTCATAGTTTATCCATGAATTTATAAAATTTATTTTGAATGATCTCGTAAGGATGAATTTTACCCCTGATACATGAATACCCATAGAGATAGGATGCTACTTCAATTTCGTGATACAGGATATATATGCTGTTATTTAAAATTTACTAGGGCATGGACACCAGTATGCAATATGGCATTTAAATTAACATTTCAAGAATGTGAAATTATAGATTAGACATTATAGATGAAAATATCTATCGAATTATTTCATTGCATTTCAAAAAAAAAAAAAAATGATTCAAAGAAAGGGAATAAAAGTGTAACTACATTATGAATATGAAAAGTGAAAATAGGGGTATATAGAATGAAAATGATTAAAGCAGTGCGTCATAATTAGAACGAATAAACTAAACCGAAGCAGCATCTGAGATGAGAAATTTTATTGAACATATTAATATCTGTGTGAGCAAATTTTCTTTTTATAAATTCTAGGATTGATATCATACGTATCAAAGTACTTCGAATGTGTAGAAGTTGTTATATGGGTAACAATTGGTTATGAGCAATATAAAATGCATATGCTGTAATATGTGTTCGAGTGTTTACATTGCAGATTATGTACCAGTGAGTATCATGCAGAAAAACAGATTACTGGAACAATCTACGTGATGACAGATTTCCAAGAACAATTGAGACTCCATGAGACCCCAAGATAGGGTGTTGACCCTGGTCCTGCTGGGAGGAGTGGAAGTGTTGCCCACTGTTTACCCTCCAATACCTGGAGTCATGGGAGGACTGTGCGAGTCACGCTCCCCTAAACGTGTGATGATGACTGCCGGATGCCTACAAGCATGTCAGGTCGACGTAATCGACTCTGACATCATTGAGGTCTATGAATGGATCAGTAAAACTGATGCTATGGCATATTCCTGTAGAGGACGGATAGGATGGAAGTGGAAGAGATTAGGAAGGATAGGATGATTTTAGAATAGTTTGGAGACTCGGTGAAGATGGGAAGTAACAATTAAATTACCAATACATACTTATTTAAAACGAAAATTCAATCTTAAAATACAAGCATTCTACAATCACCCTAATCTCTAAAAACACAATATTAATCTGAGTATATAAAACCATAAACTTCGGGACGAAGTTTTCTGAAGGGAGGAAGTATGTAACGACCCATTCCCCTGTTATTCCCAAAACAATATTAGCGTGTGAACGATATAAGCATTTGATAGCTACACCTGCCTATACCGTCCACATCGCACTAGTACACCCACCTAATATCAAGATTACAAAGATTGGGGACTTAATATTAAGATTTCAGACTTTATATCAAATTCAACCAAGTATAAAATTTTATGAAACAAGGTAATAAAGGAAATGAAGTAATAAAGTTAAATCCTTAAAAGTTGATGAATCTTTAAGTTAAAATGAGTATGCGATATTAAAGAGTTATATTAAAGGTACTTAAATAAAATCCCACCTTTATAAATATGTATATGTAAGCACATTAATGGGGATCACCCACCATAACAACATTTAATATAAACTTAAGGTTGGGTAAAGCCTCGGGAAGTTTGAGGCGGTGGAGAAAGATTGTTTACATTATATTCATATCCAAACATAATGAAAAGGATACCACCATAAATACATAAAAATATCATCATTAATGAGGATAAGACTTCGGGAAGTTAGAGGCGGTGGAAGGAGATTATTTAAAGGAGGTGGTATGGAGGAGAAAGGGGGAAAAAAAAAAGGTTTTCTGGGAGGAGGAGAAATGGTTTCTGCTGAAAGGAGAAGGAAGGAAATGCTGGCTTGCAGTGTTTGGGGAGGAGTCTCTTGTTCTTGGAAATCTGGGCACGGGGGACAGAGGGGACACCCTCTGGGTCTGGGATTAGTCCCGGATTTGGCTGGGAGGATTCGATTGCCCCAGTAATCTGATCTGTTCACAACATCACCAGCAAATCTTCAGCCGCTTCAGGTTCAGGATTCGTAAGTTTGTGCTGAATTTCAGGTATTCTTCTGCATATAGTTTAATTAAGCAAGCTGAAATTTCAATTTATATCCTTTCAATGTCTTATTAGATGTGTTTTACTTAAACAAAAGTTCAAATAGGTACAAATTCTAGAACTCTGGGAGCAGGGTTATTACATTTGGTATCAGAGCGCAGTTTCAAACCCTCTTACGACCTTATAGGCCCATTAAGAATTCATTTATAAAACTGCTGCTGGTGTAAATCAGTCTCTGGCTGTTCCCAAAATTTAAGAACGTTAATGCAGATCAGACCCTGTTCAAACTCTCAGGCTCTCAGGCTTATTAGTGAGATGGTGTTATGGAAGGTAAACAGATTGTGAGCTTAAATTTAGCAACTGTATTATAAGCAAACTGTGTTATAAGCCATTCAGAAAGAGCAATATGCTTCAACATTCATTCTAAAGGACGCTGTCATCCTGGTTTATATTCATTGAAACAGTAAAATCACTGCAAACAACACAAAATTTACAATAACACATTTCTGTTCAGCTTGCTCAGCACCAAATCAATCCACAAAGTTACCTACACCTACAAAATCAAATCTCTTTTGCTCAAAATCTGCATCAATGTACTGTCAGTCCTGCAAAGCATGCATGACTTCATTGGATCTGCACACTGCTTCAAGTTGTATCAAGGATAAATTTAACTGATAGGAGCCTTGAACAATCATACGCTACTTTCAGTATAATAGGTGAAACTCTGAAAGTACTTACAGGAAATAACGCAATTCTTCCTTCAATTAATCAATAGAAGCATCTATTTGCACTCCTTTTGGCTTATCGTTATGCCTCCTAGACTAAATTACCATGGGGATTGATGCCCTTATTTGGTTATGGGCAGCGTCTAAGCATCTTGGCAAAACAACTTAAAACATGGATGACAGAGTACCACTTTTGCCTTTGAATCTAACCCCAAACCAATGCCGTGTTTGAAGGTATATGGAACACCCTGTGATGAATATGATTTACAGCAATATGTCAAGCAATCTCCCAGACTCTTGCCTCCATTCCATATAACTGTACCATTTTGAGATACTCCTATGTCAGCAAAAGCCGATAGCATCGACACCACCTATAATAGTGAGCACAGGATTCGAGACCCATGCAGAAGTATTGGTGCACTCGATTACGCTTGTTGTGACTCAGTGAAGGGTTGTTAAAACAACAATGATGCTAGTTTTAGAAATTGCATTCAAATATGACAATGTTGATGACCACATTGTACAGGATGGCATACACTTTGGACTATCGTTAAAATAGACTGCACATAAAGCTGCTTGTTCCGATCTAGCACCTATACAAGATGAATGCCCCTTGGGCTGAGTAATAGTAAGCAGATAGTTGCAGTGGTACACAAACTCAATGGCCGGGGATTCAAACCAGCCAGTAATGCCACAGGTCCACTGGAAAACACACATTTCTAATCTCTAGTCACCTTATTGTGTAAGGTTAGTAAATTTACGTTATATCAGTAAGATTAGCAGTCATGGATGACATATAGCAACTTGTGAGGAGTACCTTTATGAGCCAAGAAACTATTTGCACAAACATAAATGACTGTAGAAAATAGAAAGTATATGCCGGTGAAAAGTAAAACATGACTGTAGATGGCAGTGAATTGATCCTTGAATTGGGAATTGATATAATTGATCCTCTAACAAACATTGAAAAATCATGACGGTAGGTGTAGTTGGGCTTTGGCAAGATAGTTTGTATATCACTTTGACTTATAGGGTTACGAGTGCTCGCCAAAATAAAATGGTATAGACCCTTGGCTGAATAGCAAAGCTTTGCTAGAGAGACCAATGAGAGCAACATAGCTAGAAAAAAAAACTGTATTTAGCTAAATTATCTGACACAGGTAACAAGATACTATCTCTGTGGCAAGTCACTTTAAATATAGCATTCGGATGCTTTTCCAAATAGCATATCACCTTGTTGTAGCTCGTGATATTCCTGCCTGGCATCCTAGATACGCTTGTGCATTTCTTTTGAGTCATCACTGTAAATTTTCCCGTCCAATTTGGTGGCTTGTTGAGACTGTCTGGGCAAAATTTCATAACTGAGGCGAATTCTTCTCAATCCACTGATTTCTCACCTTTACATATCTAATGAAGCCCTAACTATGACTGTAGTGCTAGACAAAACCAGAAATGGCCTTCCTAAGCATAAGGTACAAGTTTCTTCAGAAGTTTTGAAAATCTCGAACTACTTCATAATAAAGTTATAGATATACAGAAATATTAGAAATGATAGGGATAATCTTGAAAATGAATGCCGTCCGACATAAATCTGGAATAGGCACCTAGCTGAAGGAAATCCTAGTAACACAATTAAATCGCATCACACAACACAGCATGCAACAGTTATCACGACTATTTAAAAGGGAACCGACCGGAGCGTAAAGAGTGTGACCCGATACCAATATGGATACAGGTGTTGAAACCATCGTAAAACTAATAACCGACTTCACCGACGCCGCTCAGCCGGACCCGTGCGTAAAAGAACTCTCGGCACCGAGGCTATCAATCGCTGAGGTGTCGTGGTCAGCCGCCGGGGGGTGTGTGTCATATGGAAGACCGCATTAAAACCAAGTTTTCTACAGCCGCGGGTTTAATAACCGAATACCATTTCGTTAAAAATATATATATATATGGTAGAGTTAAACGGTGGGACGGCATGTGTCTATATATATAAGATTGGCAAGCGCTTAACTGAACCCAACGTAAATCGAACACGCAATCTTCTGATCTGGAGTCTGCTAGTTTTGTATATAAAAATATATTAAATAAACATATGGAACACACTACATTATTGCAAGTCGGCTAGTTTCAAATATTACCTTTCAGGTGTTCTCAAACACAGTGTCGACAGATCTGCAGAATTTAAGCAAGGTTCGCATCAATTCATACTCTTATTAAGGTAGCTTTAAAATCCATCACAAAGCTTATCAACCACATGAACGATACCTCAGAAATCCAACATCCTTAAACAAGAAATCCCAGAACAAAGCTACTCCGCTACAGAAACTATACCTTAAAAATACAACATGCTTAATCAGCTCTACGATTGAAATTGATTTTCCATTTTGACTCTTACCGCTTTTTTCCCCAGAATTCTTACCGTAGAGATAGAGAGGGAAAGAGACGTCTATCTATCTATAATATAGACCAGGTGGATTTGAAATAAAAACTGAAACATGTCCTTTGTGTTAATTATGTCAAGTTTGCGCAATAGATTCGAAGTTGCTCTTCGATTTTCATATACCCGAGCTGTTGTTGATGAAACAAAGACGTGGGTTTGAAGAATGACGGACGTTGATGGTGTGATGTTCATTAAACTCAAAAGAAATTCCATTGTAGAAGACGTCGAGGATCTGGTGCCTTCTCTGTTATCCATCACAAAGCTTATCAACCTCATGAACGATACCTCAGAAATCCAACATCCTTAAACAAGAAATCCCAGAACAAAGCTACTCCGCTACAGAAACTATACCTTAAAAATACAACATGCTTAATCAGCTCTACGATTGAAATTGAATTTCCATTTTGACTCTTACCGTTTTTTCCCCAGAATTCTTATCGTAGAGATAGAGAGGGAAAGAGACGTCTATCTATCTATAATATAGACCAGGTGGATTTGAAATAAAAACTGAAACATGTTCTTTGCGTTAATTATGTCAAGTTTGCGCAATAGATTCGAAGTTGCTCTTCGATTTTCATATACCCGAGCTGTTGTTGATGAAACAAAGACGTGGGTTTGAAGAATGACGGACGTTGATGGTGTGATGTTCATTAAACTCAAAGAAATTCCATTGTAAAGACGTCCGGGAATCTGAGTGCCAACTACGTTGACCTAGTAGTACTTACCACTTCGTGTTGTACTCTCACCCTCTGATCAGAGGTCATTCATTCGGTGTGGCTGCACAAAACGCCTTTCTCGCACAGTAATATTTTAATCAGTAGCAGTAATGTTCGCAAGAAATTACCTCGAAATCCTTTGAAGAACCTTCGCTCTGCCTCAGAATAGGATACAAATTGATCGACTGTGAATTCTGTTACAAATCCTCCTAGCACACTATCCACCCAATGATCTATAGTCTGGGTGATTGAATTGTTAGCCTTCTCCAACTGCTGAATCAATTCCGGAGTCCACTGCGTAACCTGATCGTATTTCCAACCCATCTGAAATTCTACTAGCCTCGCTAGCCACTCCTGGAGCTCGTGCGCAAAAGTTACAAAGAAAATTTCATATACTTCTGTGAAAATATATTTGTTCTTCCACTTTTTAGTCGTTAGCTTTGTGATGCGATTCTCTTTCATGGAAAATTCCTGAATCTGTCTTTCAAACCAGTCTTCAGGCTCCGGTTTCTCATGTCTCCAATGGCCTCGTGGCATTTCCTGATCTTTCTCTCAAAATGCTCCCGGTCCCGACAACGGAACCATTTGTTGGCTTTAGGGGTCCTGACCTAGGTTCGGAGTGTAGGTTTGCCAACAAACCCCTATACTACTGGCCATTTCGGTAATGACCTTCTTTCGTAGGCCAAGGTCTCACCCGAAGTAGTATGGCTGGGTGCTGGAACCAGGTTTCCGCACCCTGGGAGAAAGTGGATAATGGAGGCAGTCCTTATCAAGATCTATCAAGTTCTCACAGAACCAGTTCTATTACGAAACCCTTAACAGTATAGTAGCGAAGCTTATAACCTTCTGAACAACATGTAACATAAACAGAGCTACTATCATTAATAGATCTTAGCAAACTCTTCGCATCCACGTGTGCATCAGTAATTACTATCACAAAATAACACAATCGCAACTAGTCAAATGACACAGAGATATTCCAACGATAACGCAGCTAATCCAGATAACACAAAGATACTTCAACAACAGATCCGCATTCATTAATCATCCAAAAACCCAGTTACAAACCCAAGTCAAAACCCGTGCACACAGCCAGTGGTGTCCGCACACAGCAGGATTGAGGATCTCTGCGCACACAGCCAGCAGGAGTCCTTACCAAAAACCACCCAAAATAGATCAATAGTTCGTATTTCGCATCAATCTTACTTACTTCTTACTTTCTAGCCCCAACTATCTATCTATTTATATCACCGTAGCCTTTGGTATCCTATGGTCCACAAATCGTGGTTTGCGGACTCTAGGTCTACCCTTTGACCCATTACAAAACATTGGGGGCTTTGACTTGCCCCAAAGCCCTTGCGCAAGACTAATTAATACAAAAATATACCAAAAATGCAGCTTAGGGAACCTCGTTCCAACAATTCTGTAGCTCCTCTGCAGATCCATGTCGCCCCACTTTCGTGGTTCATGAGCGCTCATAACTACATCATCTTCCTACCCATCATCCGCCACAACATTCTTGGAAGAAGAAGCTTCCTTTTCCTTTTTCTTCTGAGGACAACTGCTGGTAAAATGTCCCATTTCACCACACTGGAAGCACTTGATCTTAGATAGATCCTTCTTCTTCTTTC
The DNA here is from genome assembly GCA_034641835.2 of Pinus albicaulis. Classification (NCBI taxonomy): domain Eukaryota; kingdom Viridiplantae; phylum Streptophyta; class Pinopsida; order Pinales; family Pinaceae; genus Pinus; species Pinus albicaulis. The sequence goes on along the minus strand of JAXQQM020066218.1, from coordinate 13,170 downwards.
CCTGCTGCCTCTTTGAAGCCAAGGTTGCATCTTCTTCATATTCCTTCTTTACTTTGCTCAATCTAGAGCTGTACTACTTCTTGGTGAATCTGCGGAGTTCTTCTTGACATAGAACTGCCCACAAGTTGTCCCAATCTGGGAGGTCCCATTGAGAGCTGGACAAAGGTTTCCCACTCATTCGTGACTCCATTGAGAGCAGTCCTAACCATCACATCGTCTTCCACCTTAGAACCTGTTGCAGTCAACTGATCTTTGATCGACTGCAATCTGAAGAGGAAATGTTCCATGTCTTCTCCCTTGGTCATCATGAATGACCTCATTTGAGTCTCCAACAACATCTTCCTTTGGACAGACTTTCCCTCATATAGGGAAGTTAAGGCTTTCCATGTCTCATTAGCTATCTTCTTCTCAGCTATGTGTGGTACAATATGGTCCTTAATTCCATCCATTATCAGCTGCTTGGCATGCCCAACAGTTTCCTTATGCTTCCATAGGAGATCTGCATCGGTCGACGTGGCCAGAGTTTGCTCTGCATGGTCTCTTAGATTATATGCCTCAAGGACTATTAGGATCCTTGCCTTCCAAACTGAAAAGTTGGAGAGGCCATCCAATCTGTCCTGCTCATGCAGTCCATGAGGAGCCATCTGCTCAAAAAATGTGTCAGAACTTCCCTTTCTCTTTGCTAAAGAACTGGATCTAAGGCCCTTGGTGAAATAGACACCTTTTTCTCCCTCTAACCACTGATTTCCGTGGTTGCAAATCTGCCAAATCAACAATGATTCAGCTCTCTTTGATCCTCGGATCAATCTACAAGTTTCTTTGGTTAGAAACTTCCTGAGAAGCTGATCTCCTCCCGCTCTTTGTCACTTGTGCTTAGGCTAAAAATCTGAATACTTCATAAATTTAATCCCACTAGCACCTTCTGAATTTCTGCAGCTAATCTTCAGTCTTTTCTGGATCTAACAGATTCAAATCTGCATCACACTAGTTGGCTTGAGACCAATCCAACGCTGTTTCTGAGCTGCCTCTGTGCAAGAATTGCGTGGGCTTGCTAGGAGACAACGTTAGACTGTGTCACCCTTACCTCTGCATGAATCTGCCTCTGAAAACTGCGGTGTCCCTTCAGATCTGCGTTTCTGCTGCTTTTCCATCGGCTTTTTGCAGCTAGAACCTTCAGTCTCTTGCTGGTGACCATCTTAGATCTGCAATTGCTCTGATACCCTATGAAAATTTCTGAATCTTATACTTATGCAAAAATCTTAGTGTTAATTCTGGTTATGCTCCTCCTACTTAGTTAAGTTATTAACTGAATAAATTCAGATCAATATCGAAGCAAAACACATAATGGACTTTCACCAATCCAGATCTAGAAAAATTACATGCACACATAGACAAAGTGACAGTGACTTTCTGGACAAATAGTCACCGGAAATACCTAATGCGGGAAAATCGGTCTTCTGGCTGTTGGAGGGTTTTATTATTAAGAATTGTCTGAATACAACAAATCTGGGTTCCAGATCTGGAAAACTCGACAGAGAGATAATAGATCTACAACTCACTGGCTGTTCTGAAGCCAAAATAATGACTGATCCACACCCTCAAATGAGATTTACAAGACTCAGCCACAATTAGGCCCTAGAAACCCCAGCGCTGTCCCTGAAGCCTCTGCGTCAACCCCTAAGGTCCTTGCATCCCTTAGCGTTGGCCTGGAAAGGGCTGCGTTACCCCAGAGTGGGTGACGCAGTCCTTATGCTGCCCCTTAGGGTCGCTGTGTAACCCCTGAGGGCTTCCAGTTGAATCATGCTTTCCTGGGAGGGATTGCGCAACACCTGCGTAACACAGTTGCTGCCCTCTCTACTGCTGCTATCCTGCTTGTTTGCGCTGCCTCTCTGAGCTGATCTCTGTCTCTTGCTGATTCTAGACTTTGGGATCAGATCATCTGCTTGGCCTAAATTCCCCTTTCTGCAGCTGAAACACTTCTGAGAATTCTTAGCAAACCCGCCCTAGAATCTCAGCTTAGCTTTAGTGCTCTTGCCTCTGTGTGTCTTTACAAATTACTCCAAGCCTTTCCTTTATACTTTTCTCGTTGGGAAACCAACGACCATGATCAGATCTTGAATCAATGGTTAAGATTAAAAGAAAGCTTGATCCGTGTGACTTAAGATAATTTCATCACATGTTTAATTAAATTCACTTTATTTATTTAAGTTCCCTAAGTTTAAACTTAGGAAATACATTAAAATAATTAATTAATTTAATATCTCCTAAACCAAATGAAATTTCCCAAATCCATTTTTGGGTCTTGTAGATCAAGTGTACTCTAGTCCCTCCACAAAATTTGGGAGCTAGAGCACAACTGATGCGATCCCAAATACACAAAATCTCCACAATTAATACCCTTTAATTATTTCATTTTCCTAAGTTTAGGGGTACTTTCGAATATATTAGAATGCCTTTTGGGTTGACTAATGCTGGGGCTACTTTTCAAAGGGCTATGGATTATGCCTTTAAAGGTTTAATTGGTAAAATTATTGAAATTTATCAAGATGATCTTACTGTTTTTTCTAGGGATGGTATTAATCATATAGGTCATCTTAAGCAAGTTTTTGACAAGTGTAGAGAGTTTGGGATTTCCATGAATCCAGCTAAGTCTGTTTTTGGAGTAACTGAAGGGAAATTACTTGGTCACATCATTTCCAAAGATGGGATCAAGATTAGGTAATCCATAAGATTCCTCTCCCTCATAATCTTAAATCCCTTCAATCTTTTCTTGGAAAAACTAATTTTCTGAGAAGATTTATTCCAAGTTACACAGAAATAGCCAAGCCTATTCAAAGTCTTCTGAAGAAAGACATAAATTTTTTATGGAAAGAAGATGGCAAAAAGGCTTTTCAGGAAATCAAGGGTGCTATTGCCAAAGCTCCTGTTTTGGTTAGTCCTGATTATTCGAAGGATTTCATGATTTTCTCTTTCGGTTCTGAAGATACCATTGCTGGTGTCTTAATACAAAAGAATAAGGAAGGTCACGAACAACCTATTGCTTTCATGAGTAGAGCGGTTCAAAATTCTGAATTAAATTATACTACCATGGAAAAGCAAGCCATGATGACGGATCAAGAGAGGGAAGCAGATTAGTCTATGGTTGAGCCAAGACATATAAATGAACATGTGTTGAAGTATCAACATGGTACAGTTGGTCATGGCATAGTCATTTATGGTTTGATATATGACTCAAACAATGATGTATAACTGCAGGGATATACAGATTTGGACTGGGTAGGGATATTTGATGACAAGAAGGGTACTATAGAAGAATGCTTCAGTTTGGGTTTTGCTATGATAAAAAAGAAGCAAAAAATTGTCTCACTCAGCATTACACAAGCAGCATATATCACAGGCAGTAAAGCAATGTGGCTTCAAGAGCTACAAGGATTGACAAATTCAAATTGGGAAAGGAGTGCTGAAGACATAATGAGTTTGTACATCACTTCATTTTGGGCTTCGATCTCATGGATGAGTAGGAAGCAGACATCTGTTGTAGCCAGAGGCCGAGTATGTCACAACTTGAATGGTGAGTTGTGAAGCAAGATGGCTGTAGCTTGCAGGATTGATTGATCAGGTGTAGGTGACAACATGATGACAGGTCAAGGAACCTTGAGATATAGTACCAAGACGTGGTACAAGAAGAGAGTAGTATGGCTCTAGTATTATGAAGCGTATTGTCCCAGTACAAGCTTGAAGTGATTGAACATGTGTCTGTCAACAAGAGGGAGTGATAAGAAAACAACCTCAAAGGATAGTCATTCTTATGAGAAATAGTCCTATACCTCTAAGTGAGAGGGAGTGTTGATATGATACGCATCATGGACAATCATTCTCCCTGTGTCAAAAATGTTGACTAGTAGGGGAGAATGGTCTAGCCAGGGGACAATCATTTTCCGTGTGTCAAAGAAGTTGACCAATTGGGGGGAATTGTCCTAGAATCCCAACATCACTAAGTTGAGTGTGTGGCTTTCAACATTAGGCTCAACCTCTCTAGATAGAATGAGAAGCTCATTTAGCATTGAGCCTAGTTGCTCATGTACAATGTGGCCTTTTGAATTTCACCACGAGTCAAGAGATTGACCAAGATGATGAAACAAGACTTGTCTAGGTCAGGAGTATCGACCAAGATTATGTGTTAGTGGTGCCAATCAGAGTTATGATGACTAGTTGATGCTAAATGTTATGCCAGGTGTTAGTAGTATCGACCAATATTATGGTTCAGTGGTATCGATCAGTTGTGGCAACTTATTGATGCTAATGATTTACCATATGTCAATGTTGCTGACTAGATTATGGTAATTGGATGATGATGGTATATGTTAGAGTTGCCGACTAAGGTATGGATGATGATAACGCTGATGCTAATAAATTATTGTTATACCTTTCCTTAGAGAAATTTCATCAACATGAGAGCATGCAGATAGGTATTATGAATACCTTCGTAATTAAGAGGGAGTGTTGAATTTTGGTAATTGTGGTCGGTATTCATAATGTATATTTTAACCCTTAATGTATTGACAAACATGTTCATGAAATATTCAAAAATAATTTTTTTAAAGGACATGTTCTTCATGTTGATTGTAAAAGAGAAAAAATTGAATTTATAAAAGTTGAATTTTGGGCTCCAAAAAGATGAAGTCGACCTCTTGCTAGTCGAGTCGGCCCTTTCAAATGTTTATGTCAGCTCCAATATAGACACACCCATTCAGCCTCTATGAAAAAATATATAAAGGCACTATTTCGTCCTTCTCAAGGCCAAGCAACTTGTATCTTCTGAGGCAGCGAAGTCCAAGGAAAATAAAGCACTGCGGCAACGTAGTCTAAGGCAAACAAAGGACTAAGGTAGCGAAGGTCTGAGGCATGAAGGTCAAAATTCTGTGGTGAAGAAGAGAAGTAGGGGGGAAAATTCTGAGGAAGGTAGAAGGCCTAATCTATTTTGAGCGCAGATGACTTGACTAGGAGGATGGACTAGGTTTGACATAGCTGTTGGCTAAGATGTATCTCTATTGAATTGAACAATTTCTCTATTGAAAATATTGCTGAGTTTTTCCCCATGTGGGTTTTCCCAGGGTATTCTCGTGTTTCTTGTATGGCTATCTCTTTATTATCCTCTAGCATTTTTGTTTTTACAGTTGATGTCTTTTGTGTACTTGCTTAATGATGGAATCATGGATAAAACTGTGTAAAATAATTAAATTCATAAGAAGCAATTATCAAAATAAAAGACCCTATAAAAATCAACAATGATTGGGATTTCTTAATTAATAATCAAATTCATTTCTAGAAAATTCAAAATATATTGCACAATAAAGTATGCTTATTGATGAAACTAGGGCTAACAAGTTACAAGAGCAACCAAATGTTGAATGAGTTTTTATTTTATTTTATTTGCTAGTGTAAAATGAACTTTGTTGATGTGTTAAATGCTATAAGATGCGCTAATGATGGTCGCCAATCCTTTTTGTAGGTGACAATTGTTGAAAGCGCCTTGCGAGTATTGAATTGCACCTTGTGCCACGATTGTAGTTTCAAGAAAAGATCCATTGAAAGGTATATTTTTACAAGTACCCGTTATTTAGGTCAAAAATTGTTACTTTCACAGTACTATATGCAAGCAAATGATATTTTTTGGTATTTTTTTTGAAATGTTGGGAACCTTCTTAAAGAGCAGTGATTTGAATGCATCAAATAATTAACAAGGATGTAGGAAAAATGATCATGAAAATTGCACTATACAACAAATTTCTTTCAAATAATTTCAACCAAATAAAAGGCACTGCTAACTCGTTAAATTGATAATAGCTCTCCTTATTCCCCACAACATGTACCCAACTTTCAAGTTGACCAATATTATCAAGTAACAATTTTGCTTGTAAATTAGAAAAGATGGTATCTCTTTCTCTCATGATGATTTTGCAAAGCTTTAGTTGATTATTCCAAAGAAGTACCTTATCTTACCAATGTGATTTTTCTTGAATAGAAAGTTAATACTCATGTATCGACCCATCACTTAGTTAATCAAGGAATAATGCGTTTATTTGTATGGCCTATGAATAATTGTTATTATACCCTTTTTTGTTTTTAAATATTAACTATTTGTGAGGGGAATTACTGTTTTGAAGGATGGGGAGCTATGGATCCCATATGCATTAATATGGTCCACTATAACCTTGAGAGTCTTCAAATTTATCTAACACACATCCACTGGACTCTTTGCCCACGTGGTTTTGAACTTGAGTCTTTTGCATGGTGGTGCTCCGTCTCAACCGCTAGACTACAAATTGACAAACATAATTGATATTGTAGTGTTTAATGCACTATCCAATCATATTTTTTACTTTAAATACTCCGAATGTTGTGTCACTTTCAAGCTAGCACATTGTAAGTACCACATGTGCCATGATAATGACACTTAAGTACACACACATTTGGCCACTAGACAAAGTTATAACATATTTTAATGTCCCCGTTTAATCTTCACTAGGGGAATGGATACAAAAATATAGGAAAATGGCATGTTAGAAAATAACGAGAATAGGTGTTGATCAATAACTGTTGAATATTGAATGATCAATAACTGTTGAATATCGAATGAGCATGCACCATTGACAAACGAATGAAGACAAAATGCAATATATGAGAGCACTTGATTTTTGGTGGTGAAACCTCTTCATTGCATAGGATAAACATTTGCTGTCATTGCTGAACTACTTCATTGATTTCTAAAAACCTGTTATATAAGACTCCAAGATTCGTCATGCATAGAGCTGTCTATAATGATCCACATGGTAGAAGGATCTACATTGAGGCATCTTGATGGATGATCCACATCAATGTATGAGCAAAGACTGCAAGAGTGTTGAAAATGGTTGTTATTGATGTCAAAGGCTGTCCAAATGAAAGAAAAAGTTACATAGTCAAATAGCATATTTCAAAATCATTCCAACAATATATGGCATGCCTTTCGGAAATATTTCTTTTTGATTTTTGATGCCCCATTTAGATACCTTAACTTTCAAATGCATTTTTACTCCAATTGCCTTGCTCAAATAGGAGCATAATATATATGGTCGGAAAACTTATTCTGGGATGTTTTTAACCAATATATGGAACTCCCTTGAAGCCCTCACAATTGAGGATAAATGCTTTTTTGAATATTCATTATACATTCTGCCAGTTGCATGTTGGAAATACTGAGAGGGGGGATGAATTAGTATTCCCTATAATGTTACAATTGGTTAGTTTTCTTGAACATTCGTAGCATCAGATTGAAACATAAAACAAACATCACATCACAATATCAGTACACAAGATATTTGTCGCTCAACAAGCTTTGGTTATGTATGGGTTACATACAACTTTACCTGTCAAACTGGAAGAAAGTACAAGACTCCCCAAGGGGTTTTACCAGCAAGGCTGGAAGGAAGCAAATGCTCCTTGAAAGGTTTTGGGCTCTCGTACCAGGGATAATGGCCCAACTACAATCTAAGTCACCGGATTCGCCTAAAAGGGCCACGAATCCCGAATCCCCGTATCGGGTACGTATATGTACGAGATTCTTCCTCAATTCAACGGATACGACGTATCTGAACGGGGTACGACGTATCCTTACCGTACCCCGTTCGGATATGCCGTATCCCGTAAAACCGGATACGGCCGGGCCCGTGGGTTCAAAAAAGCGTTGTTTTTTTATTATGAAGGTAGGCTTTTGCTCATTGTTATTCACCAATTTCATTGTTTTTCACCAATTGAGGAGGATTTTTCAGGAGAGGGCATCAAGCCTATGGCCCTAGTATTTATATGTGATTCATGGTAATGTTAAATTCTTAAAGTAAAAGAATGAAATTTTTTCATCCTTTTACTTAAATTTTTAACATTACCATGAAATGACTCAGAATGTTTGAGAGTGGTTCCGACCTCATTGGATTTCATATGGAGAAAGTAGAATTTTAGATCTCATTCAAAATCCAGCAGACTTATCAGTTTTTCAGGATTTCAGGATTGGGTTATTGCAATGTTTCCATCGAATTTTGTCATGTATTAGGGTATGGAACTCGTATTTAATCAAGAGCACCAATCCCTTTATGTACCTTGATGTTAGTGACATTGGTTGTCAAACTCCTCTATCATATGACCCTACTAAAAATGTACCCATTACTCAAACAAAACCTTGACTATGTAAGATGATAGATAAATCTATGTTTAAATCAATGAATTAAGTATGAATTTGTGTAAAAAATATCTAATTTTTAATATATATATATATATATATTTTTTTTTTTTTTTTTTTTTTAAATATATATATATTTTTTAATAAAATAATATATAACGTATCGTATCCCAGAAGTATCCTGTTCCGGGGTCACCGTACCCGTATCCGATTCTTCGAATCCCCGTATCCTCGTATCCCAGTATCCCCGTATCAGGTGACTTAGACTACAATCAACGACTTCACTTGCTGCTGCTACTGCTGTACTGCTACCTTCTCACTCCTACCACTGTCTTTGCTGCTGCCACTGCTATCCACTGCTTCCCACTGTTGTCACTACTCCAACTGTTGCCTCTTACAACTGCCACTGCTATCCACTACTACTATCTACTTTTGCCACTTTACTCTGTTAGATGCTTGCCAACTCTGTCTGCTGTCTTTGTTGCCAGGGTTACTTGAAGCAGTTATACTGTTGGTGCTTGATGCCACTATACTAGATCACTTTATATGCTGATGCCTTTGTTCATTAACTCATCAAGGCAGTAATACAACCATGCCCCTACTCAATGACATTAATGATAATACTTTTGCAGATATCACATAAGCCCTGTCCAAACAAAAACACTCACAGAACCTTTCACACTCAGCAACATCAACCTCTGAGGATTATCACTGTTTATTTTACTGTCACAAGAGCATGTATCTTTGTTTACTGTTACTAGTCATGTCAAGAACTAGGCATGGATCACAGTAAAGCATGTGTCAATCAAGTATCTCTGCTTATACTTTGTTAATAACTCTAAGCCTTCTTGCATCAATTACAATTGCTTATTGTGTGACAATTCTAGAATAATTCCTGGCTGATCCAAACTGTCAAATCAGGTACACTCTGTTAATTCATATTGTCATTGATGTCAATATGACTTTGACTGAGATGAAGGCTGCACTATGACATATCTCTGCATTAATATATGATGACATTGTTGATACACGATGCTACATGGCATTAATAACAATGAAGAAACCAAAGAATGTAGAAGCCAGGCTGCGCCAAACATTCTTCATGCTGTCCCAAATTTTTTATGCTTAAAATTTAAGGACAGTCACAAAGAAAAATATGTTTCACAATCTTAGAAGCAGAATTTCTTTGTGAGACATTCACCATCCTTTAGAGCATAATTTTCCTTTTCTATTGAGCCCTTACACATCCCAAAACTCCAAGTGGTTTGGGAGATATGAATTTTTCAAGTTAATGAAATTATTCTGGTCTTGGAGCCGACCTGTCCTAGCCATTCTTTGTCGCCCTGCGTGTGGAGACATGTCTTTTCATTTAGCATCGAAATAAGACTATATATACAAGGTTTTCGGTCTTCATTTTGAACACAGAAATTCGGTGATAATCATAGAATTAATACCACTATTCACAACTTGTGAACATTGAAGAAGGGAGAGATATATCTGATTTGGATTTGAGGTTAATAAGACAGCGGATTCTTCTTGAACAACTTCAGACTTTTGGACCTGTAGTGAGGCTGGTGCAAAGGGCTATACTCGAACCTGTGGCAGCTCCTTTTTAGAAGCTCGGACAACAACACCTTGAAGGCATACTTGTGGAGCCCAGACCTGTAGCAGCAGACCTGTAGCAGCAGAATTTTAACTAATTAAGAGCAGTCACCATTAAGAACAGTTTGGGGAGTGTAGAAATTTCTTTTTCCCACCCTGGTTTTCAGTTTCACCTTATTTCTCCATATAGTTAAATGCCCATTCCCATAGCCTTACATTCAACAAGCTGAAAAAATAAATATTTTCTGAAAACACAAATTCTGGAAATTTTCACAATGCTGGAAATGCAGAAATAAAACTTAGCAAAATAAATCAGCCATACGGAAAAATAGACACGTTGATTTTTGGTCAATGTGACCCTGGAAAACCCCCCTACAACTCTTGGGGAAAACCAGTTCGAAAGCTTCTCTTTATTTTTTGAATATTGCTTTTACAGTGAAACATAAAAACACAGTAAAAATTCCAGCAACCAAATTTACAGACTTATCTCGATTTCCGTGCTTGCACACTGCCTCGGAAATTGTGCCAAATCAACAACTTGAAAAACAGAAAATATTACAGCATTTAGGCAGCAATAAATGTTGTACGATCACCTCGGGAAGCGTGCCGAAACAACTTGTACATTGATGTACGGACTGTACGGATTTGTACAACCCTCGAAATTCGTGCCAAAAAAGTTGCGATGTAGCTGCTGTCCTTTTCTCGGTATTTGTGCCAAAAAATAATAGCAGGACCTTTCCTCGAAAACCATGCCTAGTTTTGTGCCTCGAACTGCGTGCTTAATGCTGCTGCCCTCTTCCTCGATTTTTGTGCCCCCTCTCTTGGAAACAGTGCCTGTCTCTTGCTGTACGGATTTTCTACCTTGGTATTTGTGCCAATAAATGCTGCTGTACCTTTTGTTGAATCTCCTCACCGTTGTCCTTTTTGTCCTCGCTACTCAGAAAAAACTCCTTAGCTTTCTCTCCTCCTCTCTCAATCTGCTCATGAAAGAATGGATGACCTTTTCCCTCCCTTTCCTCCTTTAACCTAACCCTAAGTGACTTTTGGGGAATCCCTAAATCCAATGGCTGAAAAAGCTTTAGATCTAGGGCTGAGATTAAATGTTCATTTAAATCTCACTTTATATTTTTTAATTCACCCCACTTTAATAAAGACCCACTTAGTCATTTATTTCCAAAGTCACTTTTCCTTTCTAATTTCACATTGACTTTATTAAAGTCACTTTAAAATTAAACTTATTAACTTTATCACTTAAAGTAACTTTTAAATTAGATTTGACTTTATAACTTTATAAAGTCACTTTAGGAGAAAAATTAAATTCTTTTGGACACTTTTCCCTAGGCCAAAGATCAATGCCTTAGGGAACCTCCTGTCCTCCAGTGACCAAATTTCAACACTCGCTCTTATCGAGGAAGGTGTTCCTCACCACACCCATCTTGTCTCTGAAGTAGACATGCTTGCCTCATGGTAAGGCTTTGGTAAGAATATCTACAACCTGCTCATCAGTGGGAATATACTCAAGCTTCACAGCTGTCTTCTGAACATAGTCTCTAATGAAGTGATATTTGATCCCGATATGCTTTGACCTGTCATGAAATACTTAATTCTTCGTGAGTTTAATGCAACTCTGGTTATCACAATAAATCATTGAAGGTCTCAACGGCTGACCAAATAAGCCAAACAACATCTTGCGAAGCCAGATGGCCTCACAACTAGCTAGACTGGCTGCCATGTACTTTGCTTCCGCTGAACTCAATGCTACTGACTGCTGCTTCCGGATGAACCACGACACCACTGCCGAACCCAACCCAAAACAACACCCTGAAGTGCTCTTCGTATCAGAAGCACAACCTGCCCAATTAGAATCAGTGTAACCTGCCAATCTCACTCCATCCCCCTGCTTATAATCCAAACCATAATCCACTGTCCCCTGCAAGTACTGCGAAATGTGTTTTGCAGCAACCCAGTGCACCCTCCTTAGCTCACACATGAACTAACTCATGGTGTTGACTGCAAAACATATATCTGGTCTAGTGTTGACCAAATACATCAAGGAACCAATCAGCTGTCTATACAATGTGGGATCCACCAACTCAGAATCTGAAGCGTGAAGCTTCTTCCAATTGGTAATCATCGGTGTCGACATGGGTCTACAATCCTCCATGTGGAATTTGCCAAGGATGTCCACAATATACTTCTCTTGCCCTAGGAAGAAATGCCCCTCCTCCTGCCACACCTCCAAACCCAAAAAGTAATGCATCAAGCCAATGTCCTTCATCTCAAACTCCGATGCAAGATCTCTCTTTGTAAATTTTTGCATATGTTCTATGCCATTTCAGATTAGGGCACAATACTGAAGAAGATAGAACATACTAATAGATTGATAGAAGACAAGCCAAAACAAAGATAATGAATAGTGGTGTTACGGCGATCAGCAGGATGCTTGTACCAGCAAAGTCTCCAATAGGTCATTCAGCCAAGCATGTCACACATAACCTCAGAACAACCCAAACAAAGAACAGTTCATATATTACGCAGCTCCAACGCTATCTAGAGAGAGAGAATTCCTCCACACAATATATGTCAAATGAACTCTAAGTCTCTCCAATATATAGGAATCTTTGGGGGTGTGTGACACATCCTTTAAGACAATTAAGTCTATATTTTATTTTAGGCCGACCTAGCACATAAGTGGAATAAATTCAAAGTACATGTTCTGCTCATCCGATCGAGATGATCTTTAGATCAATCTTACACCTCTCCGAAAGAGGAATCCAATAAAAATATTGCGATCATCATCTGAGCAGCGCAACCCGTAGTTTGGACCTAGTTGTCCAATTTTAACACTCCCTCTCAACTAGGGAGAACTCCATCCACAAGTGCAATCCAAACATCGTGCGTCATCTCGCCGTAACTTGCTTTGCTAGCCTCTTTATTTCAAAACAGAAGTGGGTCAGTCACAAAGACATCATACCCGGCTGACAGATTCAACCCAGCGGTCCGAAACCTCTATAGGACTCACAAAGAGTCTCATACCAACCCGAAGTTGGTTTACCTGACCCGAAGTCAGTTGGAGGTTCGAAACCTCACTAGGACTCAAGAGAGTCATATACTAACCCGAAGTCAATTGGAGGTCCGAAACCTCACTAGACTTGATCCCAGATCAAGTTGTTGGACACGTGTCATCCTAGATAGAGAGTACGAAAATCTCTGATGCGTCCATCAGTCTTTGCTACTAGTCTCTAGCTTTTCCCACCTCATTGGCCAAATGAGGTGTACTTCCCATGAGTTTGGAACTCAAATAGGTAGGATGCATACGGAGCACAAATCATGAGAGGCGAACCAACTCAATC